>OZ005658.1:101990662-102197294 GCA_963930645.1 Salticus scenicus | reverse complement strand
TTATTTATTATTTTTCACAGCGACTGAGCTTTTAAATTGTTCAGATTTAATTTTTGATATGAATTCTTGTAGGGATTTTTGATTATCCTTGTGAGTTTTTGATTAAAGATAGGGAAATATTTATTTCTATTGTGGCTGTAATAATATTCAGAGCTGCCAACCTAATCCGGAGAATTTTTAGTACAGCCCCTTTTCTATAGCACATAATTTTTAAAGTAATTCTCTTCAAATGTATTTTTGATGAAGTAAGAAGAAAAATTCTCTAAAAAAGACTGGTGTGGAAAAAGGGCAGAATTAAGAATCCTCCGGATTAGGTTGGCATCTCTGAATATTACAACCTTAATATATATGTATTTATGCTCAAAATGTCGTATGTTAATCTAATCGGAGTTTTTTTCTGCCCTATGTCGTCAATGTTTACACAGTAAACTATTGGCCATTTTGCTTTATAAATTGTCGTCGTGTAGTTTAATGTTAAATGTCTGCGAGAAGTAATATACTTTCACCGTTCTAAGACAGTATGATTGGATTCATCGGGAAAAAGAAAATATTATCTAAATTATAAAGATCTTTAAAATTATCAAACTCTATGAGAGTAAACTGTGGAAGTGATGGGATAAACAGCTTGACTTATGATAAATAGTTTACATTACTGTGCCAAAGAAATCATTATAGATCCTAAGATTTGTCCTTAACATAACCCGAGAAGTGACTGATAAATTTTATTAAGATGCTAGACACAATCTTTTATTATTTTCAGCTTACATAGCATAGCTACCAAAATTACTAATTCAAAAATAAATTTATCCATCAATAGTAATAATAACAATAAATCTATCATATATATTTTCGACTAATACTAAAGAATTAAGTAAGCTAAAAATAGCAATAAAAACTTTCCAGTATGATGCCCGTCAAAAAGAAAAAAAAAAAAAAAAAAAAGGGTGACTTTGCACCTGTATTATTGATATATCAGGCAGAGTTCCCAACTTTTATAATTTATTCACGAGCATTTTTAGCCCCGCCTTCTTTTCGCACCAGAAATTTTGTATATTATTTCTCTTTAATACGTGACAACGATTGATCAATAAGAAAATCATTTTTCAAAATTTCCGATATGAAAGAGAGGCGGGGCTGAAAATGTTCGTGTATGAACTATAAATGTTGGGAACTCTGATATCAGGAATCTTTTCAAATGTTACTGTAAGCATGCATACTTACTAACATCATAATTAACATTACGTAGTAGTATTAGCGCCCCGATAATTTTTTTTCGCACCGGTAAATTTTTAGAATATTTTCCTTCTTATCAAATCGAAATTTTATTTTTAAAATATTACTTTAAAAAAATTTTGGTGTTAAAAAAAAAAAGCGTAACTAATAACACTGTGGAATATTAATTTGGATGTTAGCAGGTGTTTCTAAGGAATGATAATTGTTTGTTTAGAAACGATGAGCATTACTTTCTACAAAACAAAAGTACACTTAAGAATCGACTAATGAATACTTTACATGTTGAATTACACTGATATTTAACGCAGTTTAAGAGATTTTATTTTAAGACAGGTTATTCCTAGGAGGTAAAATGAGTTGAACACTCATCGAACCGGACTAATAAAGAGAATTGTAGATATTTTAAATACATCAAATTAAAAGTAGAAAGCAGATTTTTGTGCATTTCCAACTCTGGCTTAAGAAATTTCCGTAAAATTATACAAATAGGTTCCAGATAGGTTCTAAATTTAGTTTTCGTAGAAAACTTCTTAAAAAAATGTGTTTTAATTTCTTAAAATATGTAAAAAATAATATTTCATCAGCTACATAGAAGTGAAAACCGGCATATTCCTTTAAAGCGGCATATTCCTTTAAAAAAATAATGCTGATAAATCGGATTTAAAAAATAGAAAGGTTGGGAGCTATGCACTTTTAATAAAATTTTCATACACACAGGGTTAGATATTTCGCGTAGATATCACTCTGGTATGTATGAAGCACAACTGTCTTCTTCTTAAATCAACGTTTTCAAAAGTAAAGAAAAAAATTTAAAAAATACCGGTATGAATTCTACGCCAAATTTCTACCCCTGATATATATCGTATTCGTAATTAAATATGCAAGGTGGTTCCAAGGTCTTAGTAGAAACATGGGGTGGAGGTAGTGAACATCACAAGTTCACAAGATTCAGAATTGTAGAGGAATCCATGTACCCAAACGTCATTTTCACCCTTAAGAGCCTGCTGATTTTACGTGGATATGGGAGTGGCTCTCCAATGTTGCATCATTTTAAAAAGAGGTTTTACATGCTAAAGTTTACATAAATATAAAAAAAATATTTTATTATTTGTGTATTTTATGGCAGTGATTGTAATAATACAAATACTCTGTATGATTTTGCGAAATAATGAAGCATGCAGGATTTTAAAATTTACACTGTAGGCGGAGTTTTGTAGTACACAATAGCCCAAAACATCCAGTTCTTAAAGGGTTAAAATGAAGTTTGGGGACATGGGTTGCTATACCATTCTGAATTCTTGTGATGTTCTCCACCCTACCTCCAAGTTTTTCGAATGATGTCGGAATAACCCTGTATATACTGTTTTTATATACACGTAAAAACAAAAAGTAAAAGAAAAACTGATTATATTCTGTAAATAAAATAACAATGACATTGATGACTTTTTCCAAACATTACTGTTATTTTATTATTATTTATTTATTTATTTATTTTCCTGATGGAATAGATATTTCATATTTCCGAAAACATTCCTTAACATGTATTTTCTAAAATAAATATTATAGACTTTTTTTTATATTATTTGTTTATATAAGCACGATATATTCTGGCGCAACACAATACGTTCTGAATATTCATGGGGTATACGATATTTGTCATTCTCAAGTAAACATGAATTCGTGTTATTGCATTTCTAAATGCCTTATACATATTCAGCAGTACATTCATACAATGCAAAGAAACACATATTGTATTCCTTCATGTTTACTTATGAGAATTCGTTCTTAACTCTCTTTTACAACTAGAGCAACAACTAAAATAATTAAAAAGTCTTATAAGATTGTATTAAAAAAATAAATAAATAAATAAAAATAAAATAAAAAAATAATAATTAATTTTGGTACAGGATATTTAACTATCTAAGATTTTATAAGAAAAAATATTCTCAAATAACTAAGAATTTTTTGCTTAAAATACACCCAAGTTATTGGAAATATGTAATTTAATCAAAACATTTTTTTTTTAAACTAAGCTATTTCAGTTTATGTAACATAATTGTTTTTAAAAACGAAACCATACCCTCCAAGTATCTCATTAATAAACGGCAGGTTTTTAGTACCCGTCATTTTTTTTTTTTTTTTTTACACCAGTTTTTTTTTAGAGTATTTTTATACTTATTTAATTGTAACCACGTTTGAAGATAATTATTCTTAAAATAAAGTGTTATGGAAAAAGGCGTCATGTACTAAAAATCTCCCGTATCACAATTAGGATGTTGGCAGGTATGCGATAGTAATAAAAAGTACAGCAACCGGAAGTTATTAATTTTATAAGAGCTTTGTGCTTTGGTACGGCACCAGATGTGGATATATAATCTTAGCTGGTATTTTTTTTTTTTTTTTTAATCAGATTTATCGCCGCTATTTTTTAATGAAATTTGTTATGTTACTTTTTAAAGATTAATCCTTTCATCGGCAAACAAATTTTCCTCTTGTAAAATTTAAAATAATCAGCCACCAGAAATCATCAACAATATTAAAAGACAAGATGTAAAGGAAGTTATTTCTCAAAGTTATCTGGGAAAACTTTTATAATAAATATACGGGGGATGTTTTTGCAATTTTGAATTAATATTTAGGTTTGCACTATGCAGCCACCACCCCTGAAAGTGTTAATTCAATTGAAAACAACCATTAAAAAAATAATCTTGTTTTAAAATCTTCAGAAAAACTGGAAGAGTTGGGGTATACTAATTCCTTGTGACAAGTACATCAAATAAAAAAGGATAAATAGTCTGAACATAAAAATAAAATAAAAAACAGCGTGAGTGCCAACTTGTATGCTTTTTTAGCGCCAATATTTCTCTGTAAATGAATTTCATATTTAATCACAGAAAATTGCTAAAACAATTATTAAAAATCTCGTTCAAAATTTTCCGGTAATAAATAAATAATAATAAAAAGAGTACATGTTGGCAGCTATGCATAAGTGATTTGATTTTACTGCAACATTTACTCTCAGTAAAGAAAAAATATATATGTATATAATAATTGTTATGTTAAATTTTCTGGTGACACATTTGTGTGAAATGTAAAATACCCCTATATTGGGAAAAAAATCATATTAAATGTTTACACATATTTAATTAACTTAGAAAAACATTTCTTAAAAATGGTCCATATAAATATTGCTCTAACGTGGATCAGTTATGATTATTATTTTTTTTTTCGAAATGTTAAAATAATGGCGTAATTAACGAAATACGCAAAGATAAAACGTACTATTTATACATGGACAATATTTAAGCGCCCGGACTCTGTTCAATTATTTAATTAGAAAAAAAATGAAGAAATATGTCACATTAGATAATTTTTATCGAAAAAAGCATTTTTAAAAGTTGTATCGTAACAATCTTTGAAAACGACATTTTAAAACCAGCAATATTTAAAATATTTGAACAGAATGTGAATTACTGTCATAAATTGACTAGAAAGCGCATTAATAAAAACTGTAATCAGAATAGGAACTAGGTTTTCAAACAAATAATTATACTAAAATAAATAAAAATTCTTCGACAACATAGCGACAGAAATTTAAAAGTTGTTATTGGTGTCTTGTACTAAAGCTGTGCTGCCTGGAGAGTATGAAAGTGATTTGTCTAACTCTAACATGACTTTTGCTTTGAAACGTTTCTTTGAATGTTTTAAGTTTAACTATCACACAATATTAATTTGTTTCTAAGACTAATTTGGATTCTGATAAATTCAAATTTAAATTAGTTGATGAAATTGGTGGAAATATATGACTTTCAATTTTTAAAAATTATTAAGTAAAGAAAGAAATTGCGAAAACTTCTCACGAATTTACTAGTAGAGAATTGTCAACATGTTAATTTATTCTGCAGCATTTTTAGCCTCGCCTTTATTTGAAACCACTTTATTTATAAAATAATTTTCTCCGATGTAAACTACCATAAAATATGGAAAAAAAAAAAAAAAACTCTAAAACAAAAAGTGGTAAGAAATAAAAGCAGGGCTAATTTTAAATTTTATTTTTAATCATTTTATTTTATTTTATTTATAATTTTTTTCTGCTTATTTATTACTATTTTTTTAATTTAAAGTAGAGTTTTTCCTTGCACTTCAAAGAACTTTGAATGGTACAAGTTGACAGAGACTTTTTACAGCAGACTTTATTTATCGTGCTGAGGTTATTGATGTGATAGTTGTATTCACCAGTGTCACGTGAACAATGTGCTCGTACTCACGTGCAATGCACACTTACCAAATTTTTAATTTTCTCCGCATCAGTGTTATTATTTGCCCTCTTTTCCACTACTTTATTTGTAGAGATATTTTCTCCAGAATGTAATTTTAATTAAATAACCAGGAAAATATTCTACAAAAAAAAAAAAAAAAAAGATTGTTTAAAAAAATGTTGGCATTACAATACTCTGGAATAAATTAATAATTTGACATGTCTGGCAGCAGTGCAACGAGGCTTCTGTAGTCTCTTCCACCGGGCGATTAATTCACATAGCAACTATGATTTCATTGTGTAGATTACACTATTTTTTTTTTTTTTTAAGTATGATTTGCTTTCTCTAAAACCTATAATTCCTCATACACATATTTACTAACTTTTAGATTTTCGATACACGGAAACTTTTATAGATTTTTTAAAAAATATTTCTCTAACAGTTTCCACTGATTTATTAAAATAAAAGTGTCCCAGACCGTTAAAGGTGGCAACTCTGCACCTATCACTCTCAGAAGGAACATCACCCAAGTGTCCAGCTGCGATTTTAATGAAATTTTAATTTCTGCTAGAGGGCATGTACGAAATATTTTTGATCATGGAAATTTTTGCTATCGTCCATGTTTTCTACATTTATTGAATTTTTTAAAATGTTAAACGCCACATATCAACAGTAGGCTCCGCCTTTGGGCGTGACATAAAAATGATTTTGCAAAATGATTTTGCGCTTTCATGTTTAAGTTACAAATGAAAATTTATAGTACTGAAAATTATTTCAGCTGAATTATTCATTTGAGTATACACTGGCTGTATAAATACAAATTTTTCGCATATTACGCCTAAATTTCATTGAAATACGAGCCGGACACTTGGGAGATGTTCCTTGTCAGAAACATACATGATCCGCTGTTACATTTTTCGACGAGGCATACTTAAACCTCCAATGCAAGAGAAAAGCACAATATATATATATATATATATATATATATATATACTCGTATATAAAGAAAAAGGGGAATAAAAGCTCCTATACATAAACCACTTTAAGGTAGTACTGTAAATACTTTTAAATGTTACATAAATAATTTTGGAGTTTATCAGAAAATTGATTAAAAATAATTCTGTACTTCGACTAACACAAGCAATCCTTGAAAGCAACGTACAGTCGGGGGAAAGAAAAAAAAACGCAACACCCGCTGTAATTTTGTTATTTATTGTCGCAGAACCATCTAATAGATATAATTCAACAGGAAATTAAATGCACTTTCAGAAACTGTCGTTGAAGTTTGAATTAGGGGTCATCTACATATTGAAATGAATGCCAAATTCTATTTTTCAATAGGAACATCCAATTTTGACTTCATATCCGAATTTCTGAGATTCTCGCAGTGCGGAAAAGTATACTATTTATACATTTTATCTTTAGTTTTTATAGAGTTATAATCAAAAATGTGTTAGGGGGTTATCTCTAAATGTAGAAAAATAAAATTAAGATCCTATAAGAAACAGACAAAATTTTAATGTTTGACACCGGAAATCTTTCAGGAAAAAATAATTATATAAATTAATAAAAACATTTACATTTCCTAGTTTCTTAATTAACCAGAATTCAGTTTTTTAGATTTGTATATGTTACTGCTAAAGTGCAGAAATCAGTTAATCTGCAGATTAGCTAGGTAATCTGCACATTAACTAGGGTGATCCGTTAAAGTGAGGAAAATTGTTTTATTTCTCAAATTACCTAGGTAATCTGCACATTACCTACTAGGCACTAGTTAAAGTGAAATTAAGATATCTGGTGTTGTAATTTTATAGCACGCTGTGTTGTATTTGTTTTTTCATTCGGAAAAAAAAAAAAATAGTTTTCTTTTCTTTTTTATTTATTTCTTTACTTATTTAAATCTGCATGTGATTTAATTTTTATATCTTTTAAAGTTATATTTGTTTTACTTTTTATTTATTTCATCTTTTTTATTCTGTCAATATAAGTTTGAAGATGTTATGCATTTTTAATATTAAATATAATATCTTTAATAGCTTTCAATAAATTCTATTTTATAAATGAATGTTAGAACTGTAATACAGTAACGATTTCTTTTAAAAATAAAAATATTTAACAATTACAAAAAAAAAAAAAAAGTTTTATTAACAACTTATATTGCTATTACTATTTAAATACTAGAAATATTAAATTATATAAAATATTACTAGAAATATTAAATTAGACAAATCAAAGCATTATTTAAGAAGTACTTCAAATAATTAAAACTGCTTTAACATTTTTTAGAATGCATGAAAATTAAAATGACAGTTTTCAATGCTTTATTAAACTATATTTTTCAGCATACATATATCTGCACAAGTTTAGCAAATATATTAATTTTACAAAAAAAAAAAAAAAAAAAAAAAAAAACCTTTATTAACACTTTTTATGTGATAAACTACAACGAAATTATCTTAAAAAGCGAACAAAATTTAAAATAAATAAAAATATAATCATGACATATAAAATATGTACAGGAAACTTGAAAAAATGTAATGAAATGCTAAAATATGTACAGAAATTTCATATTAAGTATTTATTAAATGCCATAATATTTTTCAAAATTAGTAATTAATATATCTTTTTTTTTCAGTAAGTAATAGCAATTTAAATCAATTTTAAAATAAATTAGTTTTTAAAAGTTATGGTTTAATAGTTTTAGTTCGGAAGGAAATAATTACTGTAATGTAAATCTAATATTCATAATTCAAAATGGAGTTTCACGAGAGACAGCTTTTAATAAAGATTACATTTCATTAATAAAATGCCCTTATCAAACTTATATTGACAGAATTAAAAAAGATAGAAATAAAATCAAAATTAAAACAATTATAACTTACTTGTTACTTTAAATGTTGTGTTAGTAATAATAATAAACCTAATTGTGGCTTCCATTCTCTACATTTTGCGTTTGCCGTTTATCGGTTTATCATCATAGCATAGCGGAAGTGCGGAAGGGAAGGGGAAAAAGTTTTAGTTATGTTTGAAGGTCATTCGCGTATCTGTATCACATGGCAATTTGACGTCATAGTGAATGTAAAAAAAAACTAAGGCTCGAAACAAACATTTGAACTTTAACGATACTGAAACCGTTAATCTGCAGATTACCTAGTTAAAATGCGGAAAACTCTTTATTCCGCTCTTTAACGGGTTATTTTAGTTAATCTGCAGATTAGCTAGGTAATCTGCAGATTAACTGATTTCGCGTTTTAACGGTAACATATATACTTCAATACGTTACACTTGCGATTAGTCCAGACAGTACTCTTTGGAAAAAGTGAAATATTTTTCAAGTAAAAGTGTCAATTATGACTGCACTGATCACCAATAAAGTTTAAATTTTCTTTTGTAGGTGTTACATAATATACGAAATGAAATAATATAGATATAAATATACAACAATGCATAAACTAAATCTTTTCGAATAAATTATTGTAAGTGTTCATGAAGTAAATATTAAACAATTTTAATCGCACTTACCAGTTTTGGGTCAGTTGAACTCTTTGGAACTGTACGATTCGTTTTATAATTTCTATGAATATATAATTTCTAAATTAATCATTTCGCGACTGCTGACATAGATTCACGCCATTTGAAAATCTGTAACTCTGTCAGTGGGCGTTTCTTTCGTAAATTGTGTGTTACTTATTTCTTAAATGTGTACCCATTATTCATATTTGCAATAAAATATACTATGGATAGAAATATATTCATTAGAAAGACTATAATTCTAATGTATATCCATTTGTAATATAACTGTGAATACAGAAATTTTTTTCTGAAATATTAAGTCTATTTTTCTTATTAAAACAGTAAACCCCGCCTATTTAGTTTTTTTTTTTTTTTTTTCTAGTGTTCGTTTAAAAGATTGAAAATTTATCACCAATAATCCATGAAGTAAATAATACTTGTGCATATTTTTGTCAACATAAAATAAGGGGTTTAACACTAATACTCGATGTCACATTTACTTTTGTTTTCTTTTCTGTATTGTTTTGTTTTGAAGAACGATGTCTTCTTCAGAAAACAGGAATTCTTGATGACTAATCACTAAAAATCATCATTTTTATTTCATATCTTTGCGTTTGACGTTGTTGTTATATAATTTGACCCGTAAGTAAAAAATAAAAATATTTTGTGTAATTTTCTTTGTTGTTTTTTAAGATTTGATTCGTTATCTCATGCAAAACTTAGAAGAGACGGCCCCCTAAACCACTCCAAAAGAAAGATTTATTTATATCTCGAACACTAAAAAATGGAATGAGTTGCAAATTTGCACACCCATATTCTTCAGCATTAGGATTCATTTTATGTAAAAATTAATATAGGTCATAATTCATAATTTTTATAAATATGAATTTATTAATGTTTTTCAGAATTAAAAATATTTTTCAGAATCAAAAGTAATGATGGATTATGTTTGGGTTTCTTCACTGTATCTTGTATATATATATATATATATATCGATCAAGTTATTTTTTGTGAAGATATTAATAAAAGTTTGAAATATGAATTTAACATTAACACCTTCAAACGTTGAACGACTGTGAAGAAATAAGTAAAATAAACAACCAATATATTTTTTCGCGTTGTCGTGATCCCAGGAATTCAAATATAAAATAAAAATGGGGCATTGCTGTTGAAAAAATCAAAGTTGGTGCGTGTTTTAATATGTAGACGATTAAATAGACCCCCAATTAAAAATTTCACTTTATTTTCTGAAACTACTCACAATTCCCCGTCGAATGATAACTATTACATTTTTCTACATCGATTAGCAATGAAGTTACGTTGAGTGTTGCGTTTTTTTCCCCCCGACTGTACAATGATGTGTTAACACTTTCGCGACCACATGATTTTGTCTTTTTGACAGTAAGGTCCGCCTGTGGGCGTTATACTCCCAATTATACTCCCCATTTACAGAATATTTCAGAACAAAATATTCTGTATTCACATTTATATTACAAATGGATATACAATATAATTAGTATATTCTTTATAATTAAAGTATTTGTATCCATAGTATATTTCATTGTAAAAATATGAATACTGGGTTTTTACTTAAGAAATTAATAACATACAAATTGAAAAAGAAACACCCACTGGCGTAGTTACAGATTTTCAAATGACGTGAATCTACGCCAGCGGCGGTGAAAGTGCTAAATATAACACGCGAAATGATGCACGGTCTCTTCAATTGAAACCAAGTTGCGCGGTTAAGCGCACTAAGTACCTCACTTGAAGATAACTTTCCTTACATTCTAGACATAGAGAATTAGCTATACATTTATATGAAAAAGGAAAAGACACTTTCAATTTAGTGGTGCAAATTGCGTTTAGTAATACTTGAGTTTGAAACAGAAGATATGTTTTTCTTAAGATTATTTTTTTCGAAATATTTCAATTTGCAGATTCCATGTATTAATATTAACATAATTTTATAATTGTTATGGAAAGTTAATATTTTCATTTCGTTATTTGCCGTAGAAGGAATATCATTCTGAAGAGAAAAGAAAAATAAACAGTTCAACTAGTATATGGATAGCAATAAAAAAAGCAGAGAAGAAAAACGACAAGCGTTCTTAGAAACACATTTTCCAATGTATTTAGAAGACCTTTCAATCAGGTAACTGCCTCCTTCCCTATTAAAATTATTAACATGAATTTCTAGCGACTGGCTATGCTTCTATCATTATATATTTTTAACGTAGTTGCCATTATTTTAATTTATTGCGGAGTATTTTTAGCCCCGACTTTATTCCATACCACTTATTTTTTAAAAGAGATTTTTTCTTATTTTATCGACGTTATTCATTAAAGAAAATTTCTCTATAAATGCAGTGGTGCAAAATAAAGGCGGGGCTAAAAATACTCCGGAATAAATTAAAATGTTGGCATCTATGTCTTTAACCAAACGAAATTTCTCCCTCACCCTGAAATTTCTTTAACATGGTTTTATACAGTTTTGAGAATATCTGACATATTTCTGACAAACTGAAAAAAAAATAGTACTTTTAGAGAAAAATTATAATGTCATAAACGTTTGAAAAATTATCGTAAAACAAAACATTTCTGAAAAAAAGATGTTTCACTAAAGCCTTTTTTCTCGAGCTAACAAAGGTCACATTCCCATTAGAAAATTCAAAGTCTTCTCTCCATGTGCTTTTTCTCTGCATGCATGTTCTTAATTCCACTTCGTTTAAATATAGCGAGTTCTCCTGAAAGTGGGTTTAAAAAAAGTGAGTAAATTAGTTTGTAGGCTGAGACAGTGCAGTTTTGTTTCTATTATTATTTATAATTATTTATTATTTTTCACAGCGACTGAGCTGTTAAATTGCTCAAAAAATTGTGCAGACCTAATTTTTGATATGGATTTTTGTAGGGATTTTCGACTATCCTTGTGAGCTTTTGATTAAAGATAGAGTATTAATCATCTCTATTATGACTGTAATAATATTACTCCCTTAATATATATCTATTCATGCTCAAAGTCGCATATGTTAACACAATCGCAGTTTCATCGTTGTGTCATCAATTTCTACTTTGTAAATTATTAGCCCTTTTGCTTTATAAATTGTCATCGTGTAGTTTAATGTCAAAGGTCTACGAGTACGTAATATACTTTCACCCTTATAAGATCGTGTTATTGAATTCATTGGGGGGGGGGATATTATCTAAAATATATGAATCCTCTAAATTATCAAACTTTATGAGAATAAACTGCAGAAGGGAGGGGTTAAATAGCTCACCTTATGAAAAGCAGTTTCCATTACAGTGACAAAGAAATAGTTAACTAACATTCTATCTATCCTAACATCCGTCCTTAACATAACCGAAGGCGTAACCGTTAAATTGTAATTAAAAAGTATTTAAACGAAAAATATTTACAGAAATTTTCCGGTATGAAGTATTTGTTAAAAATAGGATGGACTTTACGCCTGTGACATTTTTATACCAGGAAACTTTCAAACCTTCTGTAAGACATGATACATTTTTGTTTATAAACGATGGGCATTCTTTTATACAAAACAAACGAATGTTTAAAAATAAGCCATTGATTACGTTACATGATGAATTATACTAATATTTTACGTAGTTTACTCATCGAGTCAGTGTGTACTACAAAGAGAACTGGTGCAATTTGAAAATCAGGAAATAAAAGCAAAAAATGGTTTCTTATGCCTTTTTAAAAAGTGCATTTTCAACTCTTGTTTATGAAATTACCGTAAATTTGTACTAACAGGTTCCAGAAAGGTTAAAAAATTAGTTTTTGTAGGTAAATTGTTAAAAAATACGTTTTAAATTATTAAAGTATATAGAAACTTACTTTGCATCAGGCCATAATGGGATGAGAAATTGTTTATTTATGTAATATATATATATATATATATATTTATATTTATATATATAAATTTAACTACTTCCCCAGACATCCCGAAATAACTCGGGAGAAATGTAGCCTTCCACACACTACAGTGTCCGGTGAAGCGGTTAAAATTAAAAACATTCTAAAATAAAATTCGTAGTTTTCAATAGATTTTGAAAGACGACAGATTAATTATTAGCTATTAAATTTGTTTCACTTCTATCTATTTCGTGGACTTTATTTAATAATGATATAAAATACCTGTTTAGGCAGTTTTAAATCCATGAATTATAATGAATAAATTATTTAAAAATAAATAATTCTTAATTTATTTCATTAAGAATTCTAAAAGATATTCAGCAACTATCCATGTTTTTTTTTTAATCTAATTTTATACTGAACTTTACAGCGAAAGTTTACTTACCTAAGAAATAACTCCAATTACTCTAGGCTGTACTGTGTTTCTTAACACTTTCGCGACCGCTGACGTAGATACACGTCATTTGAAAATATGAAACTCCACCAGTGGGCGTTTCTTTTGCAATTTGTATGTTATTTGTTTCTAAAAAATATACACAATATTCATATTTGTGCAATCAGTATACTATGGATGCAAATACTTTGATTAAAAAGAGTATGATTATAATGCATATCCATTTGTAATATAATGTGAATATGGAAAATTTTGTTTTGAAAAATTGTAATTTATGAGAAAAACACCCACAGGCGGACCTTACTGTCAAAAAGACAAGATCATGCGGTTGCGAAAGTGTTAAAAGGTCCAAACACACTGGCCTTAGGTACAAGGCAGCCATGTGGCCCTAGGTACAAGTTTTGGTAACTTCATTCAAAATGCCTTCTATTAAAAAATCCACATGCAGAGCAGACTAATTAAATATCTCATTTATCACTCAATATAACAAGCAAAATTATACACTAGAAATGAAAGAAAAATATTTGAATTGCTTTTGTAAAATAGCAAAAGAGATGAGCTGCAAAATTTTACTTCAAACCATGTAAATTCGTTTTCTACGTGTAACTTGTCAAAACTTTCTATTCAAAAGTTCCAAAGTACTTGTAAAAGTAGTAATTGGTGTTGTTACTCGCCCAATTAAGTATTAAAACTTAAAATTAAATATTATTCAAATAAAGTGGTGTGGCCCTAGGTACATGATGGCCCTAGGTACATGGGTCTCCCCTACTAAAAATCTTCTGTTTCATAAGTAGGATATTGGCAGGTATGCGAACGTAATGAAAGGTAAAGCAACCAGAAATTATTAATTCAAAAACAGCTTTGTGGTTTGAACAGCACCGATGTAGATATATATTAGCCACCATATATATATATATATATATTATATATTAATCGGATTTATCACAACGGTTTTTTAATGTAATTGTTATGGTAATTTTTAATGATTAATTCAATTGAGAAAAACCATTGAAAAAAATAATAATAAACCTTATCATAAAGCCTTCAGGAAAAAATGGTAGAGTTGGTATATACAGTAGCCGCCGCTTAATCTGATCAAATTGCTAGGAACGGAATCAAATCAATACTAACTACGTTCAAGTCCGCCGCTTAATAAAATCAGCATCGCCGGATAATAAACTCATAAAAATCTCTTCAGCAGCAAATATGTATATTTCTGCTCGCAAAAAATATTTTTATTTACACAGTGAATTTTTAAATTTTAAGCGAAAAAGAAAATAAAACACAGCAATTCGTCCGCTATTTCTTTTTATCAAAAATTTAACAGCTGCAGCATAGTAATAAAATAAACACGCCCATCACTTGTTTTAGTAGCTAGTATTCTTAGCACGATAATAAGTTAGAAATTTGCTTTGATTCCCCAGCGAAGTTTTATCTATTTATTCTTTAGCGTGAAATTTTGTGGAAGTAATGATGATTTACTTAAAATGAAGCCAAAGGAAGGCGTACCAGAATTTGGGATTCCTGATTTTATGCAATTGATTTGAATATGGAAATAATGCCCAAATTTGTAGCACAACTGGAATTACATAAGGAAAAACGGAATATAATTTTTTAAATAAAAGTAAAATTGATTTGGAAAGTTAATATATTCATTTCGTTATTTGCCGTAAAAAGAATATTATTCTGAAAAAAAAAAAAAACAACAACAACAACAAAAAAAAAAAAAAAAAAAACAGTTAAACTAACATATGGATAGTAATAAAGAAAAGAAGAGAAGAAAAACGACAAGCGAACGATTTCATAAGTAGAGAGAAAAAATACCGGTATGAGTTCTGCGCCAATTTTCTACCCCTGATATATATCGTAATTATATGCACAATGTGATTTCGAGGTCATTGTAGAAACTTGGAGGGGAGGTAGTGAACTTCACAAGATTCAGAAATGTATAGGAAACCATGTACCTAGACGTGATTTTAACCCTTTAAGAAACGGGTAAATTTCGTGTGATATGGGTACGGCTCTGTAATGGTGCATTATTTTAAAAAGAATTTTCACAGTCTGATGTTTACAGAAAGAAGTAAATTATTATTATTATTATTTTTAATCTATGTATTTTATCGCAGTGATTGTAATACAAACACTGTATATGATTTTGCGAAATAATGAAGCATGCAAGATTTTAAAATTTACACTGTGGGCGGAGTCTGTAGAACACAGTAGCCCAAAACATCCAGCTCTTTAAAGGGTTAAAATGACGTTTGGGGACATGGGTTTCTGTACTATTTTCAATTCTTGTGATGTTCTGCTCCTCCCCGCCAAGTTTTTCGAATGACGTCAGAATAAGACTGTTTTTTTTTTTTTTTTTTTTTTTTTTTATATATACACGTAAAAATAAAAAATAAAAGAAGCACTGATTTTATTATGTAAAAAAAATAACAATAATAATGATGACGTTTTCCAAATAATACTGTTTTATTTATTTATTTATTTTTTTTTTTTTCCCACATGATATAGATATTTTATGATTTCCGAAAATGAACTATAAATGAGTTTTATTTTTAACGGAACATATTTATTGACATGTATTTTCAAAAATAAATATTAAAGGCTCTTCTTATATTATTTGTTATAACTTTATATATAAACTCGATATATTCTGGCGCAACATAATACAGGGTGTTTATAAAGTCCCGGACCCATTTTGATGTTTAATAACTCATAAAATAATAAAGATAGATTAAAATTAATAACATAAATGGGTTTGATAGACTCAAAAAATTTCATGACCTTTGTCAATGAGCTTCCACGTGTGACTTTTTCGTCGCACGGAGAATATCAAGTCGATAGTCAATTTCACGCCAGGTAGCGGCAAGCGTGTCGGCTTCCACAGAGGCCATTGCGGTAGTAATTCTGACTTTTAGGTCATCAATGTTCTACACTCTCTTCCTGTAAACATTCTCCTTTACAAATCCCCAAAGGAAAAAGTCCAGCGGCGTTATATCAGGTGATCACGGTGGCCAAGGAATTGGACCTCCTCGCCCAATCTATCTTCCTGGAAAATGGTCATTCAAAGAACTACGAACGATGGTACCCCAATGAGGTGGTGCACCATCTTGTTGCAAAAAGACATGTGGCTGAAGCTCTTCTAGTTATGTAAATACGAAGTTTTCCAACGTGTCTAAGTATACGACTGATGAGACCGTCTTTTCTGTAAAAAAGAAAGGCCCAGTGACTCGGTCGTGCATTAGTCCACACCACACATTAACCTTTGGGAAATCCCTTTGTGCCTCACGGTATTCATGGGCAGGGATGGAACACGGGCGCAGAATTCATACCACTATCAATGTAAGAAAATTCTCTACCTCTTAAATCAACGATATTATAGGAAGATAAATTTCTTCAACAGATTCCGGTATGAATACTGCGCCCGTGTTCCATCCCTGCATGGGGGTTTTCAGATCCCCATATGCGCACATTATGGCACATAAAGTAAACATAACATTGCATTAGTTGCCAAAAACAAAAGAGAGAAAAATGCAATTGATAAGCAGACGATATTTAGAAAAGTATAGATATTTAGACTGGAAAATGAAATTATCTGAAATTAACCACACGCGCAAACGATATTTACAAAAGTAAAGATATTCAAACCTGAAAAGAAAATATATGAGTTATTCCATGAATAAATGCCATACATTTGTTTAAATCTTCATTTATTTTATGAGTTATTAAACATCAAAATGGGTCCGGAACTTTATAAAAACCCTGTACATTCTGAATATTTATGTGGTATACGATATTTGTCGTTCTCAAGTGAATATGAATTCGTGTTATTGCATTTGTAAATGCCTTATGCATATTCAGCAGTGCTTTCGTACATTGCAAAGAAACACATACTGAATTCCTTCAAGTTGACGCATGCGAATTTGTTTTTAACTCTCTTTTACAAATACAGCAATAACTAAAAATATTCAAAAGTCTTATAAAATTTTATGAAAGTAAAATAGAATAAAAATAAAAGAATCAATTTTGGTACAGAATATTTATTACTAAGATTCCAGAAGAAAAAATATTCTCTAGTGAGTAGGAATCCTGTGCTGAAAGTATACCCACGTTACTGGAAATGTGCATTTTAATCAAAACACTTTTTATAAATTAAGGTATTTCAGTTTATGTAACATAATTATTTTTTTAAAAACTTCTTTTCTATCCATCTCATTAATAAACAGAAAGTTTTTATTACCCGTCTTTCACTTCACACCATTTTTTTTTCTAGAATAATTTTATACTTATTTAATTGTAACTACATTCGGAGATAATTACTCTTAAAATAAAGTAGTTTCATGTGCTAAAAATCTTCCGTTTCATAATTACGATGTTGGCAGGTATGCGAACGTAATAAAAGGTAAAGCAACCGGAAATTATTAATTCTAAAACAGTTTTGTGCTTTGAACTACACCGATGTTGATATATAATCCTAGCTGCCATATATGTATATATATATATGTATGTATATATATATATTTAAATCAGATTTCTTACCGAAGTTTTTTAATGGAATTTGTTGTTGATTTTTAATGATTAATTCAATTCAAAATAACCATTTAAAAAAAAAAAAAAAAATCTTGTCGAAAAGTCTTTAGGGAAAAATGTAAGAGTTGGTATATAGAGTAGCCGCAATTTAATAATTTCACTGGTTCATAAAATCAGCCACTTAATCTGATTAAATTGCTAGGAACGGAATCAAATCAATACAAACTACGTTTAAGTCCGCCGCTTAATGAAATCAGAATCGTCGGTTAATAAACTCATAAAAATATTTTCAGCAGCAAAAATGTACATTTCTGGTCGCCAAAATTATTTTTATTTACACTGTGAATTTTTATTTTTTAAATGAAAAATAAAATAAAACACAGCAATTGGCCCGTTATTTCTTTTTATCAAAAATTTAACAACTGCAGCATAGTAATAAAATAAACACGCCCATCACTTGTCGTAGTAGCTAGTATTCTTAGCACGGTAATAAGTTAGAAAATTGCTTTAATTTGCCAGCGAATTTTTTTTTTTCCTTAAGCGTGAAATGTTGAAAAAGTAATGATGATTTACCTCAAACGAAGCCAAAGGAAGTCGTACCAGACTTTGGGATTCCTGATTTTATGCAATTTGCTTGAACATGAAAATAATGCCCAAATTTGTAGCTCAACTGGAATTGCATAAGGAAAAACGAAATATGAGGCAGGAAATTTGTTCAAGAATGCCAGGTTGAAGAAAATTCCCCTTACTTGTACAATTTTGTTGAAGAAAACTGAATACATCACATGAATGATAAATTCTGCAAACTTTACTCCTACAGGTAATTGTTTCATAAGACGGAAGACCGTAAAAATATTGTTTACCGTAAACTTCACGGAAGAGAATAACATTCACGATGATTTTCACAATGGTTATTGAAAAACAAAATTTTTTGCTGAAAGGCCATGATCCAGCTCAGAATTGTAACATTTATGAAACTACACTGTTTTATCGGACTTTACCAGAGCACACTCATGTGTTTAAGACCGAAAACTTTTAAGCATGTGAAAAAAATAAGCAACTGCCTTTATGACGTGTAATAAGATGGAAACTATCAAAAAACTTTCTTTAGTTATTACAAGAAACAAGAAAGTTTGCTAACTTAGAAGAATGAATAATTCCACTGTGGATTAATGTAACAAAAAGAACTCATTATTGACATTTGTAATCTTCTCTGATTTTCTCGTGCAGTGGGACAAAAAGCTAACTAAAGATATTGTTCTGGTTTAGGACAGTTGCATTGTACGGCTATACATTCAAAGGATTTATTGTTGCAACGCATAAAACTAACGCTTCTTCCACCAAAAAGCCGTTGTCAATCAGCCACTTATTTAAAGATCTGAATATGAAAGTGTCATTATAGGAAGTAATCAGACATAAAATCTGTAACGGGTATTGGTGATTTATCTGCGTTTTCTATAAATATTATAGCAAAATCCGTTTGTAATGTCTCCTGCGGGCAATGCATTACAAAAAATATTATTGGGTCAGCTTGGTATAAACATTATCTCAAAAAACGTCTTAGTGGGTGTATTTAAGTAAAAAATGATCCTCAAGAAAAAAATCTTTGAAGGTTAAAACCAATTAAACGAAGATTTGTTTTAAAATGTTGAGATTGGAGAAAACTTTGGCTGAAACTATCTGGCATTAAAAATATAGATGCTTCAAGCAGTTGAAGCGTTACAACTTTCAAGTGAGACATCGCGTAAAAACGAAAACTCTGATTTAGACAAGAAGATGGATTTTTTGTCTGCAACAAATATGCGAATGAAGCCTTTCATATACTCGAAGGACTGTGGAGAATTGGGCAACTGCAAAATTCGTTCATCGTAGCGGACAAAGGAACCGTTTAACCTGTAATAAAATTTAATAAAAAAAAATTATTTTTAAGCAGACAGCCTAACAGTAAAAAATATTTAGAAACGTAACAATCAAATACCGTCGAAACCTTGTAAATATTGCAGAAATGTGTTGATACCTTCGATTTCGTGCACATTAATTTAAGAACACAGAAATGTCCGCGATCGTAAGAAAAGGTCGGGAACATAGCAGAAAAGTTTCAATCTCTGAAAATTTAGAGCATTAAAGTGGCTGAAAATTTGAGTAAGATATTAGAAAGTATACTTAAGTGTGTTAGATGTCGAAAGACACATTTTTGCAACATGAATAATGTATTCTATTCTGTATTGATAAATTGCACAAATGTCGCGGACAATCGTGCCATCCTTTTTCTATTAAGGAAAGATTTTTTTTTTATTTTTTTTTTTTTTATTGAAAATACATTTCAGATTTTTTTTTCAAGTTTATAATATTTATTTAATATGTTTTCTATTCATTATTGATCCATTTTTATGCATTTAGATAGCAATATAATATCTTTTAAAAATTTACCGCTGCATATTTTCAAAAATGTCAACTATTTGCTAATCGTATTTTTTTTCTTATAGTAAGTTTTATCTGCCATATTAGATAGGTTAACGTCAAACCGATTTCAGATATCTCAATCTTCTCTATTAAAAAAAAAAAAAAAAAAAATTCCATTGCTTTTGCTTTTGCTTTTTAACCTGTTAACTGGTACACGAACTACTACTGCAGTGGGCATGGCGACATTTTTAGTTTGGAAATTTGCCGTAATATTGTGAAAGCATTATGTTTTAACTAGTTCATATCCTAGCGTGGTTACAGGTGAGCACGTAAGAAAAAGGGCATGTTTACAAACAAATGCCTCGTCAATCAATCTTCGCCACTCACGAGTGCCAAAAGTTTATTCCCCGGCTAAAAGGTTAACTTAGTGTATATATTTTTCATTTTCGTGTCTTATACGAAAAAAGTTATTTCATGTACAAAAAATAATGTAGGCAGCTTTGAACAGAAATATGCAACAAAAAACTTAAAGCAATCCACAAGAGAAAATGTCTTTCCGTGTCAAGACGATATTCTTACAACACTAAATTTTATCAATAATTTATATAACATCCAATTAAAATTTATATATATATATATATATATATATATATAATGGAACTTCTCAAAATTATTGGTGACTGTTGAATAAAAAACGTGGCAAAGCCTGGCAGTACTATATCTGTTAGGTACAGCCAGGGGTGCAAGAGTATCCGTCTCAAGACGGAACAATTACACCAGTATATATTTATCAATAGTTTGCGATTGAGTATCACAGCAACTGATGAAGAGTGAAGAGTACTGGTGGGAGGTTTTTATTTTGAGACTGAAACTCTTGCACCTCTGGGTGCAGCGCGACCGACGAACTGTTAACAACACTGCTCTGCATGAAAATCAGCCTGAACACAATTCCGGCAAATTCGTACCCCCTTTTTATAACTGTTTGGTAATTTTATGGCTAAGAATTGGATTGGAAATGGGAGGGACAGGATTATTTTAACTGTTAAATATCTTACATAAAAATTAGCAGGAATGGTATCAGGGCTGGATTTTTTTTTTCTTGCAACACAGCGTTATTTAAGGTGATATTTAATGTTAAAATTTTACTAAAAACTACTGACGTAAAAAATCAAGTGTAATTAAGCAGATTTATAACAAATTAATTACCTTTCATATCGTATAATTTGGGTTTCAGTATTTAATCTGTTATTAATTTAATTATTTTTGTTTTTTTTTAAGATACGTTAATTATATCGAGGTCGTTTTTGTGTTAAAAAGAATTTGCAAATGAATAATTATAGAAATAATCATCTGAAATTTTCATATAATATAGACAAACATATTCTATTTAGAACGTTACATTTGTTTCGAAGTAAAAAAAAAAAAAAAAAAAAAAAAAAAAAAAAAAAAATTCTTTTTTAATTTGTTTTAATATCTATAATAATAAAATAAGATGTCTGTCTCTCTGTCTGTCTGTCTGTCTGAGCATCTATACGTTGAGCCCCTATTGAACGCAGAACTACAATATTTGACATACGGGTGCTCAGAAGCCTGCCCGAGTGCATAGTGAAAAAAGAATTTAAAAATTTTAACTAGTTCCCGAGATATTAATTAAAATGTCGACCCATGTCAAATCAAAAAACGATTCAAAATCGGAGGAGACCGTCATTTTGTTCCGGAACCGCGTACCAGAAAAGAAAAAGCAAAGAGAGGAAATTTCGTGGGTTCTTGTAAAGCGATCCTGCTCGAACGGTTCGAGATATCGAAATACGCCTCTACCAACAGAAAGAGCATTTATTACCGATTCTTACGGTACATTTTTTTAAAATACGGATTTTTTATATTAAAAAAAAAAAAAAAAAAAAAAAAAAAAAAAGTTTTAAAAATGTCGAAAATTTCTCTTTTTCTCGATCGTCTTTTTTGAAACGCCCTGTACGACCTAGTAATTGTTCCAATTCTTAACAACTGTTATATTCGGAAAGGTCATTTAATCCTCTTTCGAACCATATAAACATTTTTACAAAATACGGATTAGCGATCGATGTTTTTAGATTTTACGAAACATCGATTTTTTCACAAAACATTTTATAACTCAAAAGCGTTTAGAGATAAATCATTTCTTTCTTTTTTTTTTTTTTTTTTTTTTTTTTTTTTGTATATATAGATCTCGCTTCAAAAATTCAATTCCCAAAAGGAGATTTCTCCCTCTCGTGAAATTTATTTAACACGTTTTATACAGCTTTAAGAAATTCCTTCATGCTACCGACAAACTGGAGAAAAATAGTACTTTTAACAAATTTTTTTATCAGACGTAAATATCTCAAATATTATTGAAAACAAAACATTCCTGGAGAAAGTCGTTCCACTAAAGCCTTATCTCACGAGCTAAAAAAAAGACTCTCATTTCAATTACAAAATTAAAAGTCTTCTCGCTAGGTGCTTTTGCATTTTTTACCCCTAATTTCAATTTTTTAAATAGAAGGAAAATTGGTTTAAGAAAAGTCAATGCATAAGTTTGTAGTCTGAAAGAGTGCTGTTTTACTTCTATTATTATTTATAATTATTTATTATTTTTCACAGCGACTGAGCTGTTAAATTGTTCAGACTTAATTTTTGATATGAATTCTTGTAGAGATTTTTGATTATCCTTGTGAGTTTTTGATTAAAGATAGGGAAATATTTATTTCTATTGTGGCTGTAATAATGTTCAGAGCTGCCAACCTAATCCGGAGAATTTTTAGTACCGCCCCTTTTCTATAGCACATAATTTTTAAAGTAATTCTCTTCAAATGTATTTTTAATGAACTAAGAAGAAAAATACTCTAAAAAAGACTAGTGTGGAAAAAGGGCGAAATTAACAATCCTCCGGATTAGGTTGGCATCTCTGAATATTACAATCTTAATATATATGTATTTATGCTCAAAATGTCATATGTTAATCTAATCGGAGTTTTTCTCTGCCCTATGTCGTCAATGTTTACACAGTAAACTATTGGCCATTTTGCTTTATAAATTGTCGTCGTGTAGTTTAATGTTAAATGTTTGCGAGAAGTTATATACTTTCACCGTTCTAATATAGTTTGATTGGATTCATCGGGAAAAAGAAAATATTATCTAAATTATAAAGATCTTTAAAATTATCAAACTCTATGAGAGTAAACTGTGGAAGTGATGGGATAAACAGCTTGACTTATGATAAATAGTTTACATTACTGTGCCAAAGAAATCATTATAGATCCTAAGATTTGTCCTTAACATAACCCGAGAAGTGACTGATAAATTTTATTAAGATGCTAGACACAATCTTTTCTTATTTTCAGCTTACATAGCATAGCTACCAAAATTACTAATTCTAAAATAAATTTATCCATCAATAGTAATAATAACAATAAATCTATCATATATATTTTCGACTAATACTAAAGAATTAAGTAAGCTAAAAATAACAAAAAAAAATCTTTACAGTATGATGCCCGTCAAAAAGAAAAAAAAAAAAAAAAAAAGGTGACTTTGCACCTGTATGATTGATATATCAGGCAGAGTTCCCAACTTTTATAATTTATTCACGAGCATTTTTAGCCCCGCCTTCTTTTCGCACCAGAAATTTTGTATATTATTTCTCTTTAATATGTGACAACGATTGAATAATAAGAAAATCATTTTTCAAAATTTCCGATATGAAAGAGAGGCGGGGCTGAAAATGTTCGTGTATGAACTATAAATGTTGGGAACTCTGATATCAGGAATCTTTTTAAAATGTTACTGTAAGCATGCATACTTACTAACATCATAATTAATATTACGTAGTAGTATTAGCGCCCCGATAATTTTTTTTTCGCACCGGTACATTTTTAGAATATTTTCCTTCTTATCAAATCGAAATTTTATTTTTAAAATATTACTTTAAAAAATTTTTGGTGTTAAAAAAAAAAGCGTAACTAATAACACTGCGGAATATTAATTTGGATGTTAGCAGGTGTTTGTAAGGAATGATAATTTTTTGTTTAGAAACGATAAGCATTATTTTCTACAAAACAAAAGCACGCTTAAGAATCGACTAATGAATACTTTACATGTTGAATTACACTGATATTTAACGCAGTTTAAGAGATTTTATTTTAAGACAGGTTATCCTAGGAGGTAAAATGAGTTAAACGCTCATCGAACCGGACTAATAAAGAGAATTGTAGATATTTTAAATACATCAAATTAAAAGTAGAAAACAGATTTTTGTGCATTTCCAACTCTGGCTTATGAAATTTCCGTAAAATTATACAAATAGGTTCCAGATAGGTTCTAAATTTAGTTTTCGTAGAAAACGTCTTAAAAAAATGTGTTTTAATTTCTTAAAATATGTAAAAAAATATTTTTTATCAGCTATATAGGAGTGAAAACTTACAAAATCGTAGAAAATATATGCGGCATATTCCTTTAAAAAATAATGCTCATAAATCGTATTAAAAAAATAGAAAAGTTGGGAGCTATGCACTTTTAATAAAATTTTCATATACACAGGGTTAGATATTTCGCGTAGACATCACTCTGGTATGTATGAAGCACAACTGTCTTCTTCTTAAATCAACGTTTTCATAAGTAAAGAAAAAAATTCTAAAAATACCGGTATGAATTCTGCGCCAAATTTCTACCCCTGATATATATCATTTTCGTAATTAAATATTCAAGGTGGTTCCAAGGTCTTAGTAGAAACATGGGGTGGAGGTAGTGAACATCACAAGTTCACAAGATGCAGAATTGTAGAGGAATCCATGTACCCAAACGTCATTTTCGCCCTTAAGAGCCTGCTGATTTTACGTGGATATGGGTGTGGCTCTCCAATGTTGCATTATTTTAAAAAGAGGTTTTACATGCTAAAGTTTACATAAATAAAAAAAATATTTTATTATTTGTGTATTTTATGGCAGTGATTGTAATAATACAAATACTCTGTATGATTTTGCGAAATAATGAAGCATGCAGGATTTTAAAATTTACACTGTAGGCGGAGTTTTGTAGTACACAATAGCCCAAAACATCCAGTTCTTAAAGGGTTAAAATGAAGTTTGGGGACATGGGTTGCTATACCATTCTGAATTCTTGTGATTTTCTCCACCCTACCTCCAAGTTTTTCGAATGATGTCGGAATAACCCTGTATATACTGTTTTTATATACACGTAAAAACAAAAAATAAAAGAAAAACTGATTATATTCTGTAAATAAAATAACGATGACATTGATGACTTTTCTAAACATTACTGTTATTTTATTTTTATTTATTTATTTTCCAAATGAAATAGATATTTCATATTTCCGAAAATGACTTATAAATCTATTTTATTTTTAAATCAACATATTTCTTAACATGTATTTTCTAAAATAAATATTATAGACTTTTTTATATTATTTCTTTATATAAACACGATATATTCTGGCTCAACTCAATACGTTCTGAATATTCATGGGGTATACGATATTTGTCATTCTCAAGTAAACATGAATTCGTGTTATTGCATTTTTAAATGCCTTATACATATTCAGCAGTACATTCATACAATGCAAAAAAACACATATAGTATTCCTTCATGTTTACATATGAGAATTCGTTCTTAACTCTCTTTTACAACTACAGCAACAACTAAAATAATTAAAAAGTCTTATAAGATTTTATTAAAAATAAAATAAAATAAAATAAGAATAATAAAAATAAAAATAAATAATTTTGGTACAGGATATTTATTACTATCTAAGATTTTATAAGAAAAAATATTCTCAAATAACTAAGAATTTTTTGCTTAAAATACACCCAAGTTATTGGAAATATGTAATTTAATCAAAACATTTTTTATAAACTAAGCTATTTTAGTTTATGTAACATTATTATCTTTGAAAACGAAACCATACCCTCCATATATCTCATTAATGAATGGCAGGTTTTTAGTCGGGCCGTGCCCTTAGCGGAAATCTATAAACCCGTGTCCTTAGCGGAAATGTTATCTCTCCTCGGTGGCGTGCTATCAGCATACGTGCCTTTAGCGGAAATGTATAATAAATTTAAAAATAAATTAATAAGTAAAAAATGAGATCTTCAATTTTCCTCTACACTTTATCCACATTTAGCGCAGGCTATATTTTGCTTCAGAAGTAACACGTCGCAAAAATAGGTATGCGTACTGTACAATATCCGTTATTTGAGGGAATGGTGATCTGTAACCACATAAAGTTTAATGAATCACAGTACTCCATACGAAAACGAACATTATTGCCATTTTATGATTTTAAGTTTTTGAGAAAATATAATTAAGCATTACACCTTTTAAAACTAAAACAAAAATGAAAAATCATGAGGTATACATTAATTATCAACACTTTCCAACTGTACGTATTCGTTGTATCGTATAACATTCTATGTTCTTTGTCTATATTATCACACAATGGACAAACAGAAAGACAGACATATGGACTAATTGAATTCATAATCACTCTGAAACATTGTTGGAAAGTGTTAAAAATGCCTAACACAAACAGATACGCTGCTCTTAATTTCCTATTTGCACCCTTTAATGTATCGAAACATTTTTGCATAGTCCTATAAATCTGGAGGTTAAGCATATTATAGTTTATACAAAACATTTTCTTACCATATAAACAATAAATGCGAAATTCTTTATGATTTTTTGATGAAGGTATTTAAAATGTCTCCCCTAAAGCACAAGACATTGGCATTTTTTGGATGTTCCTGTACACAAAGGCATAGGTTTTATTAGAGCCATTTTAAGTAAGGATTAATCAATAATGAATTTGAATAACACATATCATTAAAAAATAATTAAATAAATAAATAAAAATAAAATAAAAATAAAAACTAGTATGCTGTGGCCACCACAAGATTTTCTTCTACATTTTCCTATACAAATTCACTAAGTGCAAATAGTCAATTTTTATCTTAGAGAAAACTAACACTAAATATCCAAAGAAAGATAGATTTATTGTCTATAAATGACATCTTAAAAAATGCATGTTTATAATAGTTATCTCACATATCAAGTTTCGTACAGTTATATGCCATTGAAGTTGAGATATAACTTTCTCGTTATCGAGGAAATTTGCAGTATAGCGGAGCCACTTATTGACCGATAAGCATTCAAATTGAATCAGCATAATGTATCATAATGGCCTTCACATGTATCACGTTTTGTTCGATTATAAGCAATAGAACCTGAGATATAGCCACCCCATAAATTGCGGGAATCGCTGTATAGCAGCGCCACCTGTTGAGCAGTTGACACTAAAAGTTTATAGACACTCAGGTAGAATAGAGTGCATCAATATATAAACTTATATGCAATTCTATGCAGTAGTTCCTGAGATATAACTTTCCCTTAAATTGCAGAAATATCTGTATAGCAGCGCCACCTGTCAGTCCATAAGCCATCAAATTGAATCAGCATAATGTCTCACAATGGCCTTCTCTTATATCAAGTTTTGATTGATTATACACAATAGAACCTGAGATGTAGCTTCCGCTTAAATTGTGGAAATTGCTGTATATCAGAGCCACCTGTTGAGCGATTGGCATCAAAAGTTGACAGGCACTAATATAGATCAAGGTGCATCTACACGTAAATTTTTATGCAATTCTATGTAGTAGTTCCGGAGATACAATTGCCACAAAATTTTTCCCCACACACACACGTGCTAAGTTATTAAAGTAGAAATACCTCTCATAGAACGAAATGCTTTGGAATAGTTTCGGCTATTCCTGCACATAAATCAATAACAATATTTACTCCATTTTCCATAGAGAACACTCCATAATGAACATATATCAGTTCGAGAATCAACATATCTTCTTATTTCCGCTAAGGGCACAGCTATTTGGATTCCTCCTTCTTCCCTTTGACTCCATTCCGCTAAGGGCACGTTCCGTTAAGGGCACGGTCGCTAAGGGCACGACACCGTTTTTAGTACCCGTCTTTTTTTTCACACCAGTTTTCTTTAGAGCAATTTTATACTTATTTAATTGTAACTACGTTTGGAGATAATTATTCTTAAAATAAAGTGGTGTGGGAAAAGGCGTCATGTATTGAAAATCTCCCGTTTCATAATTAGGGTGTTGGCAAGTATGCGAAAGTAATAAAAAGTGAAGCAACCGGAAGTTATTAATTTTATAACAGCTTTGTGCTTTGATACGGTACCAGATGTGGATATATAATCCTAGCTGGCATTTTTTCTATTAGATTTATCGCCGCTATTTTTTAATGAAATATGTTATGTTACTTAAGATTAATCCTTTCATAGGCAAGCAAATTTTCTTCTTTTAAAATAAACAAAAACCAGAAATCATTAACAATAATAAAATACAAGATGTAAATTAAGTTATTCGTTAAAGTTATATGAAAAAACTTTTATAATAAATACCCGGGGGCAGTTTTTGCAATATGCCGCCCCTGAAAGTGTTAATTCAATTGAAAACTACCATTAAAAAATAATCTTTTAAAGTCTTGAGAAAAAATTAAAGAGTTGGTGTATACTAATTCCATTTGACAAGTACACTGTACTCCCGATTATCCGTGTGCGGATTATCCGTTTTGCGGATTATCCGTGCAGCCAAAAAATTTAAATTTTCTCGTTTTTTCCTGTTCTTATTCAGGGGCGAAAAAAAAAAAAAAAAACTGCGTTTAAAGTGACGGATCGTGATGGAATGATATTTAGTAATTTTCTAAAGTTGTAAAACTAGCGTCTAGGAATGGAAAAAGAGCAAAGCAAAACGGCTTTCTTATAATCGCTACAAACAAATGCAGTGGTCTGTTTCAGTAGCAGCTGCATGCGTGTAAAGTGCAGTTTCCACTGAGGGTAGGTTGGAAATGTTTCGAGCGGCGCTATTAAGAATCCTTTGATGTGGTCAAGCGGTCGGTCTGGTTCAACGATGTTGCTTCGAAGGGGAAGTGCCTGGTCCTAACCCCCAGCTGAGATAATTGAGGGGCCAGAGGCAGATATCTTTGTCAATTTTGCATGCTTTCCTTTGAAGTAACTGCGCAATCTGATAAAAAAGGGCTACAACTGATGACAAGACATTTGGCTCTTTGTGTCGGAAGCGTGATTAATGACTTTTTGAACCTTGGTCTTGAACTTCCAGTGGAAACCGGCCTTAACAGGTGGCATCTGCTAAGCTGATAAAGAAGGAGAGACTTGTTTTAATCCTTTCCCCTTTTTCTCTCCCCCTTTTTCACTCCCCATACATTCTTTCGTTTCTTCGAACCCCGGATGAACCATTTCGTGTTCCTAACGATCGCCAGGTACTAAGAGTGTGTTTTGTATTGACTGTTGTCAGAGCTGCTTATTTTTTCCGTGCGTTTAATAACTTTTTCAGAATGAGTGAATTTACACAGCCACCGAAACGACGCAAAAAAGTTTTAACAATTAAATAAAAACTGGATGCAATTTCTAGGCTTGAAAAAGGAGAATCTGCCCAAAAATTAGCTTTGGAGTTAGATGTTGGCATACAGACTATACGTGACTTCATAAAACGAAAGCAGAAATTGATGGAATGTACTCGCGATTGTGTTGGTGGAGCAGCTTCAACGACAAGAAAAGTAGTTAAAAAATCAGCTTTTGAAAACCTTGATGCTTGCATGATTCAGTGGGTGAAGCAAAAAAGATCAGAAGACATTCCCATCTCCGGTCCTATATGCTTAGAGAAAGCATTGCTTTTTCACAAAGCTTTAGGCATTGAAACCCCATTTAATGCATCTTCAGGTTGGCTGACTCGGTTTAAAAAACGTTTTGGTATTAGAGAAGTACAATTAAAAGGAGAAAAGTTAAGTGCAGATTATTCAGCTGCCGATTCATTTATTAAAGAATTTGATGAGTACAGGAAAAAAGAAGAATTGTCTCTCGATCAAATTTTTAATGACCGGTATGTACTGGAAATGCCTCCCAACTAAAACATCAGCATCGCAAGAAGAGAAAGAAACTCCGGGTTTTAAAACTTCAAAGCAGAGAGTAACTGTGATGTGCTGTGCAAACGCTTCCGGAACATTCAGGTTGAAACCCCTTGTTATAAGAAAGTCTAAAAATCCTAGATCTTTCGGGAAGAATTTTGAAAACAAAATACCTGTTTATTCTCAATTATCATCTTGTATGGATACTGACTTGTTTAGAAGGTGGTTTCATAAGAAATTTGTGCCACAAGTGAGCGAGTGGCTACGAAAAAAAGGTCTACCGAAAAAAGCAGTTCTTTTAATTGGCAATGCGCCATGCCTTCCGGATGATATTTCGTCACGTGATGGAGATATTTTTGTAAAGTTCTTTTCTCCAAATGTAACTTCACTCATCCAGCCAATGGACCAAGGAGTTATCTCAACAATTAAGCGCATCTACAGAAGAAATCTTTTGAGACTGCTATTGAAAGAAGATGAAAATCTCGTTAACTTTTGGAAAAAGCTCACGATCTTTGATGCAGTGCAGCTTATTGCTGAAGCTTGGGAGGAAATTCAAAACTCGACGTTGCTTCATGCTTGGAAAAAATTGATGCCTGGGGTCATACATGTAGATGATTCTGCAAACAAAAACAAAGCACAAGCTTCTGAAATTGTTGAAATTATTTCTGATGTTGATGGATTTCAAAATACTGATGAAGAAAATGTAGAAGATTGGATGAACGAAGATAAAAACGAAAAAGGCTATAAAATTCTTTCAGATCAAGGAATAGTGGATGCAGTTTCAGGCGAGCAAAGCGAAGGCGAAGAACGGGAACAGAGTGAAGATGAACATGATGCAACAAGTGTGAGTCAGGAATCAGCATTGCAGTGCGTAGATCAACTGTTAGACTACATGGGTCATCAAAATAATTTCGAGTTCAATGATGTCATATCTGTGCGCAAAGTTCGCCAAATTATAAGGAAAAATGACACGTTGGCTCGCAGACAAACAAATATAACAGAGTTCTTCCAGAAGAACAACTGACAGTAATTATGTAAGTTTTAAAGTTATGCCAAATTTTCTTACATATTTCATTACTAGTACTTAATGTATTACTTTTTGTATTAGTAGACTATCGTAAATAAACAGGAAGTATTTTATATACCACCGTGTACTTTACTTATAGCCTCCAAATATACACACTTTTCTGCGTGTTTGGTCATTTTTGGATTATCCGTGTTTTTCGATTATCCGTGTACACCCGTGCATTAATTAGCACGGATAATCGGGAGTACAGTGTACATCAAATAAAAAAAATAAATAGTCTAAACCTAAAAAAAAAAAAAAAAAAAAAAAAAAAAAAAATAACAGCGTGGGTGCCAACTTGTATGCTTTTTTAACACTAATATTTCTCTGTAAAAAAAATTTCGTATTTAACCACAGAAAATTGCTAAAAGACTTATTAAAAATCCCGTTCAAAATTTTCCGGTAATAAATAAATAATAATAAAAAAAATACATGTTGGCAGCTATGTATAAGTGATTCGATTTTACTGCAAATTTTATGCACAGTAAAGAAATATATATATATATATGTATATAATAATTGTGATGTTAAATTTTCTGGTGACACATTTATGTGAAATGTAAAATTCCCCTATATTGGGGAAAAAAAATCATATTAAATGTTTACACATATTTAATTAACTTAGAAAAATATTTCTTAAAAATGATCCGTATAAATATTCCTCTAACGTGGATCAGTTACGATTTTTTTTTTTCGAAATGTTAAAATAATGGCGTAATTAACAAAATACGCAAAGGTAAAACGTAATATTTATACAAGGACAATATTTAAGCGCACGGACTCTGTTCAATTATTTAATTGGAAAAAAAAAATTAAGAAATATGTCTCGTGAGATCATTTTTATCGAAAAAAGCATTTTTAAAAGTTGTATCGTAACAGTCTTTGAAAACGATATTCCAAACCCAGCAATATTTTAAAGATTTGAACAGAATATGAATTACTGTCATAAATTGACTAGAAAGCGCAATAATAAAAACTGTAATCAGAATAGGAACTAGGTTTTCAAACAAATAATTATACTAAAATAAATAAAAATTCTTCGACAACATAGCGACAGAAATTTAAAAGTCGCCATGGGTGTCTTACACTGAAGCTGTGCTGCCTGGAGAGTATAAAACTGATTTGTCAAACTCTAACATGACTTTTGTTTTGAAACCTTTCTTTGAATGTTTTAAGTTTAACTATGACATAATATTAATTTGTTTCTAAGACTAATTTGGATTCTGATAAATTGAAATTTAAATTAGTTGATGAAATTGGTAGAAATATATGACTTTGAAATTTTAAAAATAATTAAGAAAAGAAAGAAAGTGCGAAAATTTCTCACGAATTTACCAGTAGAGAATTGTCAACATTTTTATTTATTCTGGAGCATTTGTAGCCTCGCCTTTATTTGAAACCACTTTATTTATAAAATAATTTTCTCCGATGTAAACTACCATAAATATGAAAAAAAAAAAAACTCTAAAACAAAAAGTGGTAAGAAATAAAAGCAGGGCTAATAAAACTCCAAAATAAATTAAAATGTTGGCAACTCTGCTAGTACTATATATTTTCTTATAAATCTTTCTATAAAATGTTTCGTTATTTAATCGTAGAAAACATATGTGACAGATTTCTTGTTACAAAAGCTAGTGGTAAAGATGTTCTAAAAATGCAAAAGTTTGTCAGTTATGCACATAAAAGTATTCAAGTTCATTATGTGGAGAACAGTAAGTTCTGGATGTGCTTAAAAAAAAGAGAGAGAGAAATTGCATAGTCAGTGCATCAAACAAAATTATTTTTAAATGCATTTTAAATGATTCTTTTAAATGGATTATGCATTTTTCGTATTTAAAGTTTAGTAAAATTTATATATGACTTCAGTTCGTCTATATGTATATTTTTGTCTGTGTATTCACACTCATTTTTGTAACTTGCGGATATGGCAGCGAAAGGTACTGTAATTATCGTACACATAATTTTCATGTCTCCGATTTAGGCGTCAGACTACATACCAAAACCTTTTTATAATAACTTTCCTTCTACTTAACCATGAAAATTTATATGAAAAATTTTATCAAAAACTACGAGTAAGAAACCTGATTTAACCTTTCTCCGGACCTAACGCTCTAAATAGCGTATCCAAATTCAGCGACTCTTTCACTCAACTATTCAGGGGTGATATTTGACATATATAATAGACAAATAACCTTAAATTTAATGGTGAATATTAAATAAAAAAGCTTTAAACTTATCAATTCTGACCAGAGGAGTGTAATTATATAGGACCGGCAAAGGGTTAAAAATTAGAAATGTTCGAAAGTATAATCGTACAGTTGGCAAAGCTATGCGCAGGTTAAACAATGTAACAAAAAGTACTATGGTAAAACTAAAGCTTAGTTAAGGGTAATTTCGATCATATATATAGTACGAAAACGTTTTTGCAAAGTGAACCACATAATGTTTTCCTTCCTGCTCTTCAGGGTGTTCCAGCTGTGATGTTACAGACCTCGACAGGCGTTACCGAACATCACAAGGATTAAGAATTTTATAGGAACCTATGGCCACAACCGTCAAGTTAACATTTTAAAAACTGGATGCTTTGGGCTACTGTGTACTACTAACTCCGCCTACTGTGTAAATTTTAAAATCTTGCATGCTTCACTGTTTCGCAAATTCATACACAATGTTTATATTAATGCATTCTGTACAATAAAATACATTGATTAAAATCATAATTTATTTATTTATGTAAACATCAGAAAATAAAAAATATTGTTTTAAAAATGCAATATTCGAGAGCTATGCCCTTATCCACGCAAAAACATCCAGTTTTAAAGGGTTAAAATGACCAGAGCTACCAACCTAATCCGGCAAATTGTTAGTACCGCCCCTTTTTCTACACCACTAATTTTTAGAACAATTCTCTTCAAATGTCTCTAAGATGAATTAAGAAGAAAAATACTCGAAAAATTAAGTTGTGTAGAAAAAGGGGCGGTTCTAACAATTTGCCGGATTAGGTTGGCAGCCCTGAATGACATTCATGCTCATGGGTTGTATACAATTCTGAATCCTTGTGATGTTCTCTATTTCCCCTCGTTGTTTGTAACATCTTAACTGGAACACCCTGTATATAAATCGAATAAAACACTATATAACTAAAATGTTCTACATAAATTATTGTGTTCGATTTGATATCTGAAAAAAATTATGACTTCGCACAGTTAAAAAAAAAAAAAAAAGAAGAAGAAGAAGAAGTGAAAAATGTCTTCAAATTACAGGACATCGCTGATAGCAACAATGCCTCCTGTAAAATTACAATTATGCTGATTTCTGGAAATTTTTTAAGAATTATTATAAAAAAAATAATAATGTATATCTTCCGTAAAATTTCACAGAAAATCATGTAAAAAATTAGGCGTAAATTAAATTCATGAGTTTCTGCTCTTTTAATAACAAAATTGAGACTTTCTCATAAAAAATTGCAGTTTTTATTTTTATTTATTTACTTATTTATTTTAAAATGCGCACACATATATATAAAAATATTAATAATATTAATGCAGAGCTGCCAACCTAATCCGGCAAATTGTTTGTACCGCCCATTTTTCTACATCAATATATTTTTAGAGTATTTGTTTTCTTAATTCATCGTAAATATATTTGAAGATAATTACTCTAAAAATTAAGTGGTGTATAAAAAGGGGCGGTACTAACAATTTGCCGGATTAGGTTGGCAGCTCTGTTAATGTAAGTTTACAAAAAAAATGTTTTACATTAAAGAGAATGTGTCTTGGTTCACTATAAATACTTCGTATTTTTCTAGAAACATTGAAGAAGATTCAGTTTATATACCGCGCAGAACTAAAATTTTAAATTTCGTTATCATTTTACTTTTTTTTTATACAATTTAAGAACTACTTAATTCGTGAATGCAATATCTGTTGATTTACAAGCATGTCAAATAAAGTATTACAACATTTCTCTCTAGTGTTGTATTATGAACATGACTATAATCTAGAATTTCCATGAAGTGTGAAATTCAGCAAGCTCAATATTACATAAGATGGCCTCATCGAAATGTAAATCCCGTTAGGATGTTCATAAATCCCTCAATTTAACGCATTGAAACGGCTTTAGTAGGGGAGGGTGCGGTTGAATGGGATGCAGGATGAATGGGACAATAGCTAGATTTTTATGTTTTGTAAGCACCAGGAACTTGAGATTTTTTTTAGGATGTTCAACTTTGTACATAATTCTTCTTCTAAATCTTTCTTTTTTAGACGCGATTTGTATTTATATATGAATGAAATTCGCATCGGTATGTATTTAATTATTATGGAAATAAACACTGTCTAAAAAAACAATTTTAACCTTAAAAACTTTACTACTTAACCCTTTCATTCCCAATTTTTTCCCTCCATAAAACAATAAATCTTATACTTAGTCATAAATTTATTTCAAAAAGAATATATAAATATGTTTTTAAAAGGGTTTATAGCAGAGTACGAATTAATATAGCTAACAAAGCAACTGAGAGGTGTTTATGTTTAATATAACCACTCATGCCATTAAAAAACATAACTTTTCAATAAATAAAAATATCAAAATTTTGGAAAAAATATATATTGTAATTAATTAAAATACAAATGATAAACATTAAAAAATAAAATAAAAATATTTCAAACAGTTAATTTACCTAACCCCCTTATATCCCAAAATACCTTATTTTTGAAAAAAAAAATAGTTTAAAACTTGTTTATTATATTTCTTTGCTGCATGCGAAACATTTCATATTAAATTTAGCTTAACTATAGGGAAAGCTTAAACGATAGGGACCTTGAAGTTCCAATAAAATCCTGTAGTAAATTTAGGCTATATTGAGGAATTTTTTTGATGGGACTTTAGTCCCTATGGCATACAAAGGGTTAAACACTGGCTATGCAAAATTTTAGAAATTGCACTATGTGTATAACTCAATAGGATCAATACCTGTAGCTTCAATTGAAAATGTTATATAAATGTTGCATGGAAGACAAAATTTATGTACTGGATTTTATTTTTATTTTTAATCATTTTATTTTACTTTATTTATTATTTTTTCGCTTATTTATTATTAGTATTATTTTAATCTAAAGTAGAGTTTTTCATTGCATTGCAAAGAACTTCGAATGGTGCAGGTTGACACTTTCTTTTTACAGCAGACTTTATTTATCGTGCTGCGGTTATTGATGTCATAGTTGTATTCACCAGTGTCACGTGAACAATCTGCTCGTACTCACGTGCAGTGCACACTTGCCAAATTTTTAATTTTCTCATGAGCAGTGCTATTAATTGCCCTCTTTTCCCACCACTTTATATGTAGAGATATTTTCTCCAGAATTAAATCTTAATTAAATAACCAGGAAAATATTCTACAAAAAAAAAGTGTTTAAAAAATGTTGGCATTAACAACACTCTGGAGTAAATTAATAATTTGGCATGTCTGGCAGCAGTGCAACAAGGCTTCTGTAGTCGCTTCTACCGGACGATTAATTCACATAGCAACAATGATTTAATTGTGTAGGAAACGCTAATTTTCTTTTCTTTTCTTTTTTTTTTTTTTTTTTTTTTTTTTGAAGGATAATTTGCTTTCTCTAAAACCTACAATTCATCACAGACACATTTATAACCTTTTAGATTTTTTCGAAGCCCGAAAACTTTTATAGATTTTTTTTAAATATTTCTCTAACAGTTTCCACTGATTTATTAAAATAAAGTGTCCCAAACCGTAAAAGTTGGCAACTATGCATCTACCACTCTCAGAAACATATATGATCCGCGGTTGCATTTCTTCCTATATACATTAACCACTTTTAGGTAGCACTGTAAATACTCTTAATGTACATATGCTTTTAAATGTTAATCATTTGCATATACTAATGAAATAAACACTTTGTACAGTTTTAACGCCTATAGAAAAGTTCGTTCATCGTAGCGGATAAAGGAACCGTTTAACCGGTATTAAAATTTATTAAAAGTTTGTTTAAGCAGTCAACCTACCAACACAAAATGTTTCAGAAACGTAACATTCACATAATTTTAAAGCACTGTAAATATTGCAGAAACGTTTCGAAACGTTCGGTTTATTTCATATTAATTTCAAAAACAAAGAAATGTCCACAATAGTAGCAAAAAAAAAAAAAAAAAAAAAAAAAAAAAACATAACAAAGAAATTTCAATCACTGTACAAATGGAATATTGAAATGGCTATGATGATGAAACACCGTAACGCATATTTGCCATATAATTGAAGCATTTTTTGCTGTATGGATAAATTGCGCAAATATCGCGGGCAATCGTGCCATCGTTTTTCTCTTAATAGAATATATATATATATATATATATATATATATATATATGTATATGTATATTAATCGAAAGTACATACGATCTTTTTTTTTTCTTTTCGAATTTATGGTATTTGTTTTAACATATATACGGTATTTTTTAATACGCGAAGTTTCATATTCATTATTCATACATTTTCATGTATTTACATGACTAGCAATGTAATGTCCTAAGAAAAATTAGCGCTGCATATTTGAAAAATTATCAACTTTTTGCTAATCGTATATTTATATATATATGTAATTTTTTTTAATCGAAAGTTTTATCTGCCATTTTAAATGTTAGCGTCAAGCCTATTTCAGATAACGCAAACCTCTCTATTAAAAAAAAAAGATATTTCCACCACTGTTTTTGCGTTTTAATTTATTGTATATGTTTCTTACTTTCTTAACCTACGCGAAAGAAGTTATTTCATGTATAAAAATTAATATTGACCGGTGTTTATAGAAATATGCGACAAACGATTTGATACATAGTTCTCACTTCGGGGAAATTTTTCCCATTTTAGGGAAATTCTGGGTCTCAGAGGGAAAAAAAAGGGAAACGAAATAATGAGGGAAAACTTTCACATAAGAGAGATATGACAATATTTTATTAGATTGACAATTTGACACATCCATTCTAACTGGGGCCGCGGTAGCCCAGTCGGTAGTACGCCGGCCTCGTAATTGGAAGATTGCGGGTTCGATACTCGAGACGGCCAAAGACCATCTTGTACACTAATGGGGACTGGTGCACGTAAAATCTGTCGTGGCTGCAATGTCCTCCATGTCCCCATCAAAAATTATACCTCTGGGGGTCACCGAAGCGGTAGTGCCATCCCTTCCGTGGAGAATCAAAATTGTGATGGCATGTCTCCGGAGCACCTCTAGAGGTGAGTCCCAGACCGTCGCCAATTGCTCATCTGTGCAGCACTAGTGCGACGTAAAAACCCAACTAACCATTCTAACTGCTTTAAGAATAAGATCTGAATATGATTCCTGAACGCATAAAGTGATATATATCTTGTTGAATACATAGAAAGGCAGCAGTCTTTATGGAACAGATTAGTTTCAAATCGAGCAGGGCAAAGAGCTGCTCATTAACTAATTCGTGTAGAATGCACAACGTCTTGTTCCACTCGCTTCCAAACTTCTAGACAGATTACAGATCACTCCATTTTCCTGTGATGTATGAATGAGAAGCATGGAGATATAGAAAGATATTCCATTAACAGGATGAGAAGCAAACTTACGCACCAAAAACCACACCTATCAAGACCCAAATAAATATGCCATTAAAATGTTTTTACCACCCCTTTCTTACACTACTTAATGTTTAGAGTAATCTTTTTCAAATGTGATTAAATAAAAAACAAAAATAATCATAAAAAAAAAAAAAAAAAAAAAAAAAAAAAAAACTCGAAAAAAAAGGCGGGACTAAAAAGTTTACGTAATATTAATTTGAAAGTTGGCAGGTATTCAACAACTGTTTCAAATTTTACACGAGATTAAGTGAGCGATTCAAGCTGTCAAACTACGGAACAAGAAATTTAAGCAATTAAATCATTATTATTGTTATTGTTAATTTCATCTTTGAATTTATCCTAGGATATCCTATGGAAACTTAATCAATATGGGTAAGTATTTTTATGATGCATTATTATTATTATTATCATTATCTTAGAAATAAAGTATTTTAATATTCTTTTCTATTAAACTATTGCATAAATTTAGTTGCAGTGAGTGTTCCAAATATTTCCTTTGTATTCATTCAGCAACTTCTATAAAATTTCGAAATTTACAAAATTTTATTAGCCTTCCTAATCAATCTTTATTTCAAAGGTAAATTAAATCAATTTGTCATAATGATTTTGTTAATTGTGTAGTTTAGCTAAGGATACTGTTAGAATTAGACTTTCGTTTAGAATAAATATGGTTCCTGTTTTACAGAAAGGCAGGTCGTATAATAAGTTAATTCCTATTAGATTGATTCCCTTTTTCTGTTCTTTTTCTTTCAGAAATCAACCAATTGCAATCAATTCGCTTATCTATCTATATACATAATGGAAAATGTGTCATTATGATAACTTCCAAAGAATTGAACCGATTAGAAAGAATATCATTTGAACAAACCATGGGACCACTTGAAATGATGCGGCCTTTTGAAAATGTGCTATCCAATAAATTTTTAAGTATTCTATTCATAGCTATCAACCTTATCCGGGGGATTGTAAGTACTCGCTTTTTTTTCACACCACTTAATTTTTATAGTAATTGTCTTTAAATGTATTTACGTAGGAATAATAAAAAAAAAATACTTAAAAAAAAAGAAAGACTGGTGGGAAAAAAGGCGAGTTCTGACAATCCTCTGGATTATTAATTAGGATGTTGGCAGCTCTGATTATTCAATCAGTTCGAAAGAAAGTTAGACTCTGATATTATCTTAGAATTACCTTAGAAGAGTGCATTTGACAACTTGATCACATACCATTTCAAAAGCGCAGTCTCTTGAAATCGCGGGTTCACTTGCAAATTTGTCATTGCGATAACTCCCAAAATAATCAGTCAATTCGAATAAGGCGTGAAAACGGATTTTATTTTACAAATATCGTGGATGAGTTCATTAAAGAAACTCATCCGTTATTTTGTTTTAAGTTGCAGCCACTTGAAAATTTCACATAAAAAACACATTTATGAATATATTTACTTAAAATTTGGTATGTACTACGTCATGCACTGAAGATAGTATGCTAAATGCTACCGAAACAACTGTCTGCTTTCCTATTATTTCTTTTTGGCGATCTAGACGTTGTTATTTGCCTTGTTTTTGTAATCCAACACCAAATCTTCCATTGATATCCTTGGTATGTAGATACTCCTAGCAATGTCTCAATCAACTTTACTAATTAACTTGATCGATCATATACTGTGAAAATGTCAGCAAAAATAAGGAAAAGGAAATCAGTCTACTCTTTCGACTGAGATTTGTTTCAAGGATTTATATCAAAAGTATATTTTTAGAAATTATCAAAAGTCGAAACTGAGTGAGTAAAACACTGAAAGACAGTTTCTGAATTTTTTTAGCGCATAAATTTAGCATTAAATTTTATGGTTCCTGAATATATTGGTGTTTAGAAATTATGGTATCCAAAGTAAACCTCTTGCCCCTCAAAACAATTAACTTTGTCTCGATGCGACTTATTTAACCTGTTAATCGGGGAATAAATTTTGCCACTCGTGAGAGGCAAAGATTGATTGACGGAGCATTTGTTTGTACACTTGCCCTTTCCTTATATGCTCGCATATAACCACGCTAGGATAAGAGCTACATAAAACTTAATGCGTTCAAAATATTACGGCATATTTCCATGACGAAAAATGTCGTCATGCCCATTCCAGTAGTAGTTCGTGTTTTACGAAATATTTCGTCATACCCAGTTAACAAGTTAGTAATGAGTATCGAAAATTTTTCAGCAAAAAGTGAAAAATCCGTAAAAGAATCAGATTTAGCATTTTATGTCGAAGTATTTAGGCAGGTTAAAAATAGATTTCCTCTTGAAAAAGATGTATTCTCTGACATTCTTTTTTTTAAGTCTTCACATGTTTTTGATTGTAATCCAGAATCACTCATGCTTTTAACAAGAAAGTGCATTTTACCTTTGTGCAAAGATATCAACACGAAATCGTTGGATCAGGAGTGGTGAGAATAAGCCATGGATGAGAAAATAGAGAAAAATTTACATCGACGATATTTACAAATTTTGGAAAGGCGTCTTTAGTATTGTAGATACCAATGCAGAAAAAAATATGCTTTTTTTCTAATAGTGCGCCGGCATATATAATGGAGGAGGACATGTCCGTTCTCTAGATTTTTAAAATACATTTACACTGTCTAAGCCTTTCATAATTTTAAAAATATATGTACATAAATTTATTTTAAATAATTAACTATTACGAAAATAACATCGTCATGTGAAAGTATAGTTCTCTCCATTTGGTGACTAATTTTAATAGTATATACTTTCATAACAGATAAGTGGGGAAAAGTGAGGGAAAAATAGATATGAAAAACGGGAAAAGGGGGAAATTTTAGCAACTGTGGTGGGAAATTGTAAATTTACGAGTGAGATCACTGGACTTCAAACAATCCACAAGAAAATGTCCTCCTGTGTGAAGCCGAAATTCTTACAACGCCAGTTTTTATCAATAATTTCTATTATATTCAATCACAAAAATTGATGGTCGAAATACAATAAATATTTACAGAAGTATTGGTAGCAAGAAATGTGAACATGTTCATTCTTTATAAAAATAATATAATTCGTTTAACACTCTGTCGGTCGCGCTGTGTCTGACAGATGCAGTGCTGCCAGACTTTGCGACTTTTTTATTCAACAGTCATCAAAATTTTCAGAAGAGATATTTGATATACATAATCAACGATTCTTCGATCACCTTCGAGGGGGAGGTGGAGTGCTGAGTACCCGGGGTCCAATGATGACCCCACACCTCAGCGGACCAGAAAATAGGAGCAGAATGGGAAAAATAACGTGATGGCTTAAAAAAAAAATAAAATAAAATAAAAAATAAAAAAATAAAAAAAAAGGGGGACAGGCCGGGACGAGAAGACAAGAAAGGGAATTCTGAGCTCAATAAGAAGGAAGACAGAGTGAAATCGAAAATGACAGTTAGAATTACATTAAGATTTAAGTGAAACCTAAGTAAAAAGTGACAAGGGAATAACAGAAAGTTTAAGTATAGCATTACAATAATAAACCAGAAGGGAAGAGAGTTTAAGTATAGCATTACGATTAAAATAACAAGTTTTTTTTTTTTTTTTTTGGAATTTTTTAAGAAGTTTTTGAAATTTTTTTTTTTTTTTTTTTTTTTTATAACAAATTGACAAGAAAACAACGAAAAACTATAGAAGAGAGGAAAGAATAATACCAACATTAGGACGACGCCTATTGGCAGGATCCGTGTGGTCATACATATCGAGTGTGTTTAAAGCTTGATTGTCAATATATTCTAAATTTTCGTGGAATTTAATATTAAGGTGTTGTATAAAATTTTCGAGACGTGGGAATTTAATTTCACGGTACATTTGATAATTGTGTATATAGTATGGGAGGTCATAAATTTGCCTGATGGTTGCATTTTGGCTTCGGAGAAGCAGATTAATATTAGATTTAGATGCAAATGACCACACAGGGGATCCGTAAGTAAGAAGAGGACGAAGATGGGAAGAATAAAGGAGCATTTTGTTACTAGTTGACAAATCACTGTTCCGAGAAATTAGGGGGTATAGTTGGCTTTTAGCTCTTCGGAACTTATTACGCGAATCTATAATGTGTTTTTGGAATGTGAGTCTCGGATCAAGAATAATACCTAAATATTTGCAGTGGTTAGACCATGGAATGGAGTGGTTGTTTAAAGTAATCTCATATTTATCTCTGTACTGGGGGCGCATAGCCGAAAAAAGGATGGCCTCCGTTTTATCATAATTGATGGCTATTCTCCATTTTTGGAACCATTTGGTTAAAATTTTGAGGTGTTTGGAGATAGCCGTAATATTAAATTTCCTATTTCTGTGTGCCGAAAAAATGCAGGTGTCATCTGCAAATATAGCCAAATGGGTATAGGATTCTTCGATCCATTCTCCTTTTATGTATATAAAATACAACTTCTCAAAATTATTGGTGGCTATTGAATAAAAAAGTCAGAAAGTCTGCCAGTACTGTATTTGTCAGATACAGGGCGACCGACGGAGTGTTAATTACACTGCGCTGCATGGAAATCAGCCCCAACACTATTCCTGCAAATTCGAACATAAAATAATCTCCTGAATCTGAATATGACGCCCATTTTGCCCTACCACAAACCGTCTTTTTTTTTTTTTTTTTTTTTTTCGGGGGAGGGGGGAACCCCTGTATTTTTATTACTGTTTGGTAATTTTACGGATAGGAATTTGATTTGGTAGGGAAGAGACAGGATCGTTTTAACTGTTAAATATCTTCTGAGGGACTAATGAGGAGAAAAATTCTAAGACATGAACATTTGTAGCAAATAAAATAGCACAATTTAAACGAATTCAACACGGAATACTACGTTGAGAAACACTTGTGTCGTAAAGACACTCAGCATAAGTGTGGAGATTAACGGGATGAGGTGTATTGAATTTAGATTCGCTGTTAAATAGGGAAGAAAAAACATAAAAGACATGAACACTACGTAAATAATTTTGGAGTTTATCAAAAAATTGATCAAAAAGAATTCTGTGCTTCGACTAACACAAGTAATCCTTGAAAGCAATGTACAGTCGGAAAAAAAAAAAAAAAAAAAAAAAAAAAAAACGTAACACACGCTGTATTTTCGTTATTGACTCAGAAACATCTAATAGAAGTGATTCAACAGGAAATTAAACGCACTTTCAGAAAATGTCGTCAAATTTTAAAGAAGTGGTCATTTACATATTGAAATGAGCGATTTAATTTGAATTTTTAAATAGCAACACCAAATTTTGACTTCATATTCGAATTTCTGAGACTCTGGCAGTACGGAAAAGTGTACTGTCTGTATACTTTAACTTTATTATTTATAGAGTTAAAATCGAAAATATGTTACTTTTCAGGAAGAAAAAGAATTATAAAAATTAAAAAAAAAAAAAAAAAAAAAAAACCACTGAAACTTTTCCAGTTTCTGAATTCAGTTTTTTTTAATACATTCCACTTGTCTATTTAAATACATTACACTTGCGATTAGTCCAGACTCTTTGAAAAAAGTGTAATATTTTTCAATTAAATTGTCTATTATGGCTGTACCACCATAAAAGCTTAAATTTTCTTTCGTAGGTGTAACATAATATAAGAAATGAATATATACAACAACGCATAAACTAAATCTTTTCGGATAAATTATTGCAAGGTTTCATGAAGTAAATATTAAACAATTTTAATCGCACTTACCAGTTTTGGGTCAGTTGAACTCTTTGGAACTGTACGATTCGTTTTATAATTTAAATGAAAATATAATTTCATAATTAACCCTTTTGCGACTGCTGACGTAGATTTACGTCATTTGAAAATCTGTACTTCTGTTAGTGGGCGTTTCTTTCGTAATTTGTATGTTACATATTTCTTAAGTGTTTACTCAGTGTTCATATTTTTGTAATAAAAAATACTATGGATAGAAATATATTGATTAAAAAGAATATAATTATAATGTATATATATTTGTAATATAATTGTTAATACAGAAAATTTGTTCTGAAATAATTTATTTTGAGAGAATAACGCCGGTAGGCGTTACTTACTGTCAAAAAACAATCTTATTGTCAAAAAGACAAAATTCTGCGGTTAAAGTAAATCTTACTGTCAAAAAGAAAAAATCCTGCGGTCGCAAAAAGTGTTAAAATATATTTATAAAAGTTAAAGCATATTTTTAAAAATATATACAGTTAAAATATATTAATAAAATTTAAAAGACTAAAGTATCCGTAAAATAATAATCCTTCTCCCTACAAAATAAATAAATAAATAAATAAAAAGAAAGCAATATTTGAAGCAAATGATTAATCCTTTAACTATGACGGTAGAAAAGAAACGATTTTGCAAATCTGTCTTGCATTCCAATTCCATTCTTTTTTTTTTTTTTTTTTTTTTTTTTTTAACTGTCAATTTTACATTAAACCTATTTTTCTATGTAAAACAGTAAACCCCGCCTATTTAGGCATTTATTTTTATTTTTTTTTCGTTTTTTTAAAGATTCAAAATTTATCACCATTAATCGGTGAAGTAAATACCACTTGTGCATATTTTTGTCAACATAAAATAAGGGCTTTTATACGAATTCATCACTCAATGTCACATTTGCTTTTCTTTTCTGTATTGTTTTGTTTTGAGGAACGAAGAAGGCGGGACTGTCTTCTTTAGAAAACAGGGATTCTTGATGCTAACACTAATGTCTAAAAATCATCATTTTTGTTTCATTTCTTTGCATTTGACGTTGTTGTTATATAATTTGACCCGTAAATAAAAAATAAATATATTTTGTTTAATTTTCATTGTTATTTTTAAAGATTTGATTTGTTATCTCATGCAACACTTTATAAGAGACGGTCCCCTAAACCACTCCAAAAGAAAGATTTATTTATATCTCGAAAACTAATAACTGCAATGAGCTGAAAATTTGCACTCCCATATTTTTCAGCATTAGGATTCATTTTATGTAAAAATTAATATAGGTCATAATTCGTAGATTTTTTGAATATGAATTTATTAATATTTTTCAGAATCAAAAGTAATGATGGATTATGTTTGGGTTTCTTCACTGTATTTCGTAAAAAAAAATTATATCGATCAAGTTATTTTTTGTGAAGATATAAATTTTGAACGCGTATAACTCTGTGAAATAATAAGTAAAATATACAACCAAATCCCAGGAATTCAAATATAAAATAAAAATGGGACATTACCATTGAAAAAATCAATGTTGGTGCGCGTTTTCATATGTAGATGACCCTCAAATCAAAATTTCAGTTCATTTTCTGAAACTACTCCTAATTCCCCGTCGAATGATACCTATTACGTTTTCTACATCGATTAGCAACGAAGTTACGTTGAGTGGTGCTTTTTTTTTTTTTTTTTTCGACTGTACAATGATGTGTTAACACTTTCGCGATCGCATGATTGTGTCTTTTTGACAGGAAGGTCCGCCTGTGGGCGTTATTCTCCTAATTTACAATATTTCAGAACAAAATATTCTGTATTCACACTTATATTACAAATGGTATATACAATATAATTATATTCCTACTAATTAAAGTATTTGTATCCTTAGTACATTTCATTGTAAAAATATAAATATTGAGTAAATACTTAATAAAGAAATAACATACGAATTGAGAAAGAAACACCCAGTAGCGGAGTTACAGATTTTCAAATGACGTGAATCTACGCCATTGTTCGCGCAAGTGCTAAATATAACACGCATAACGATTCACAATCTCTTGAATTAATACCAAGTTGCGTGACTAAACGCACTCAGTACTTCACTAGAGTAAAATTTCGTCAATATTCAAGTTTCAATGCATCAGCTATACTTTTATTTAAAAAAGGAAAAGACATTCTCAATTTACTGGTGAAAATTGCGTTTAGCAATAGTTGAGTTTGAAACAGAAGATATGTTTTTCTTAAGATTTTTTTTTTTTTTTCGAAATATTTCAGTTTGCAGATTCCATGTATTAACATTAACATAATTTTATAATTTTTATGGAAAGTTAATATTTTCATTTCGTTATTTGCCGTAGAAGGAATATCATTCTGAAGAGAAAAGAAAAATAAGCAGTTCAACTAGTATATGGATAGTAATAAAAGAGAAGAGAAGAAAAACGACAAGCGTTCTTAGAAACACGTTTTGTAATGTATTTAGAAGATCTTTCAATCAAGTAACTGCCCCCTTCCCTATTAAAATTATTAACATGAATTTCTAGCGACTGACTATGCTCCTACATTATATATTTTTAACGTAGTAGCCAATATTTTAATTTATTGCGGAGTATTTTTAGCCCCGCCTTTATCCCATACCACTTATTTTTTACAAGAGATTTTTTCTTCTTTTATCGACGTTATTCATTAAAGAACATTTCTCTATAAATACAGTGGTGCAAAATAAAGGCGGAGCTAAAAATACTCCGGAATAAATTAAAATGTCTTATCCATCTATGTCTTTAACCAAACGAGATTTCTCCCTCACCCTGAAATTTCTTTAACATGGTTTCATACAGTTTTGAGAAATTCTGACATGTTTCTGACAAACTGAAAAAAAAAAAAAAGTACTTTTAGAGAAAAATTTTAATGTCATAAACGTTTGAAAAATTATCGTAAAACAAATCATTTCTGAAAAAAGATGTTTCACTAAAGCCCTTTTTCTCGAGCTAACAGAGGTCATATTCCCATTAGAAAATTCAAAGTCTTCTCTCCATGTGCTTTTTCTGTGCATGCATGTTCTTAATTCCACTTCTTTTAAATATAACGAGTTCTCTTGAAAATTGGGTTAAAGAAAAGTGAATACATTAGTTTGTAGGCTGAGAGAGTGCAGTTTCTTCTATTATTATTTATAATTATTTATTATTTTTCACAGCGACTAAGATTTTAAATTGCTCAATAAATTGTGCAGACCTAATTTTGGATATGGATTCTTGTAGGGATTTTCGACTATCCTTGTGAGCTTTTGATTAAAGATAGAGTGTTAATCATCTCTATTATGACTGTAATAATATTGCTCCCTTAATATATATCTATTCATGCGCAAAGTCACATATGGTAACACAATCGCAGTTTCATCGTTGTGTCATCAATTTCTACTTTGTAAACTATTATCCCTTTTGCTTTATAAATTGTCATCGTGTAGTTTAATGTCAAAGGTCTACGAGTACGTAATATACTTTCACCCTTATAAGATCGTGTTATTGAATTCATTGGGGGGGGGGGGGGATATTATCTAAAATATATGAATCCTCTAAATTATCAAACTTTATGAGAATAAACTGCAGAAGGCATGGGTTAAATAGCTTACTTTATGAAAAACAGTTTCCATTTCAGTGACAAAGAAATCGTTAACTAACATTCTATCGATCCTAACATTTGTCCTTAACATAACCGAAGCCGTGACCGTTAAACTGTATTGAGGTGCTAGACCGAACGTTCTCTCGTTTTTAGCTGACATAGCATAGCTACCAACATTATTAATTCTAAATCAGATTTTTCACCAGATTTTTTTTTTTTTTTTTAAAGGAACCCTCATATATAAATTCCAAAAATACTAAAAGTATTTAAATGAAAAATAATTACAGAAATTTTCCGGTATGAGGTATTTGTTAAAAATAAGGTAGACTTTACGCCTGTGACATTTTTATACCAGGAAACTTTCAAACCTTCTGCAAGACATAATAAATTTTTGTTTATAAACGATGGGCATTCTTTAAAACAAAACAAACGAATGTTTAAAAATTAACCATTGATTACGTTACATGATGAATTATACTAATATTTTACGTAATTTACTCATCGAGAACTGGTGCAATTTGAAAATCAAGAAATAAAAGCAAAAACTGGTTTCTTATGCCTTTTTAACCCCTTAACGCGCGGCGTCCTCGCTGCGAGGACGCAAAATTTAAGATCTAGCTGCAAAAATTCATCCCGGAATTTTTTTAGGAAAAATTTATGTTTATAACATATCAGAAAAGGCCTGGTTTTTTAACGTTAAAATTTAAAATTTCTTTTAGTTTAATTTAGTTCATGAATTCCGGTGGCAGTATAATTTAAATGATCCGAATTGTCTTGCGCCGCAAAGGGTTAAAAAGTGCATTTTCAACTCTTGTTTATGAAATTCCGTAAATTTGTACTAACAGGTTCCAGAAAGGTCAAAAAATTAGTTTTTGTAGGTAAATTGTTAAAAAATACGTTTTAAATTATTAAAATATATAGAAACTTACTTTGCATCAGGCCATAATGGGATGAGAAATTGTTTATTTATGTAATATATATATATATATATATATATATATATATATATATATATTTATATTTATATATATAAATTTAACCACTTCCCCAGACATCCCGAAATAACACGGGGGAAATGTAGCCTTCCACACACTACAGTGTCCGGTGAAGCGGTTAAAATTAAAAACATTCTAAAATAAAATTCGTAGTTTTCAATAGATTTTGAAAGACGACAGATTAATTATTAGCTATTAAATTTGTTTCACTTCTATCTATTTCGTGGACTTTATTTAATAATGATATAAAATACCTGTTTAGACAGTTTTAAATCCATGAATTATAATAAATAAATTATTTAAAAATAAATAATTCTTAATTTATTTCATTAAGAATACTAAAAGATATTCAGCAACTATCCATGCTTATTTTTTATCTAATTTTATACTGAACTTTACAACAGTACCTAATAAATAATTGTTGTACTAAGAAATTTACATTAACAAATGCATTTGCCATTTTTTAACCACGTGAGGGAGGAGAAAGTCTTGATTGATAACCACACAATCTAACACATGTAAATAATTATGTCAGCAGTATTTCTGTTTCGAGAGTTTTAATAGTCAGCGTTGAGACTTAGTCACATATACTTTGCCCTTTACAAAATCCCATCCAAAAATAGTCATGGACAGATATTATGATGCTATGATTAAAAAAAAAAAAACCTTACATTTTAAAACTTACTGTAATAAAATGTAAGTTAATAAATAATTATTTCCTTATAAATACTCTTTTCGCCCACAAGTATAAGATTCTGAACCGTTCATAATCTATTCTTCTTAAGGTTTAGCAGTTTTAACTGTAAAGGACAGAGGGATATAAGTTATTATACATTAAAAATGTTTTTTACATCCTGTACATATGCACAATATAGGCAACGAACACATAATATCAAATATACAAATTGAAATGTATTTGCATAAAATGATATTTGATCTTTTATTTTTAAAGCATGTCGCGAACTAACAAAACCTTTCAGTTATTTGCTAAACAATAATATTCGTTTTTCACAATATGAGTTTTGTTATAAGTAAATTGTTAATAACAACCATTTTAATTATTATCCAAGATATTTAACAGACGAATGCATTCGTATTCCATGTTGCCAAATTTAGGGACTTTTTAATTGAATACCCATCACTAAATTTTAACTGTAACCGTTTCCTAATGACTTCGAAGGATATTCGTCCATTGTATATATTACATAATTAGTAAAGTCCTTGGATTTTCTTAATTTTCTGCACCACTATTTTTTACAGCAATTTCGGTATTAAAAATGGCCTTAAAGCTTAAAAGACAATATGTCATATAAAAATACTGGTGGAAGACTCCCTGAAAAAAGGCGTGTCGTATGAACTATGTATTTACACTTTGCGCTCGGCATATTTTCCGTAAGACACGCCTTTTGGCATTCCTTTAAAACGTCACACGTATAGTTTCCAACTTACTACCTATTGGCTACCGAAAAATTGTAATAATTTGTTTTATTTTACTTCATCATTAAATAAAATAAATCTTTCTGTTAAAATTCTCCGGTAGCCGAAAGGTAGCCTATAGTTACACGCAAAACTGCCAATATTTTAATTTATTATGGAGTATTTCTAGCCCCACCTTTATTTCGTACCACTTATTTTTTTAAAGTAATTTTTGTCTTATTTTATCGAAGTTATATATTGGAGAAATTTTTTCTATAAATAAAGTGGTGCGAAATAAAGGCGGGGCTAAAAGTACTCCGCAATATTTTAAAATATTGGGAGCTATGGTTACACATTTTAGAAAAATAACATTTCATTTGCATTTGCAGAGGAACACCTTAAGGCGTGGCTCTTTTTTTTAATGTCCCCTCAGAAGGGACATACGAGCGATAAGGGTTAAATATAACTTTTTAAAATTATTGGTACCTAAATTTGAGATTATTGTTCATATTGTATTAATGGATATACTAGTCTTTAAATATATAATTTTGATCTTCAAAAAGCATTTATACTGAAATACCAAGTAATTACGGATTGTCTGTAACATACATACCGGAATTTTGAAATAGAATTATTTTGTATTAATTATTTGCGATATAATATGTCAGGGACTAATTAATACTATTTCTATGTTATTTCAGAATAGTGGTATGAAACTTATTTTTCATTGGTGATAACATGGCTATTCCCTTTATATATTATTAGCTCTACAGGAAAGTTCTGTCCGTTTGAATTAATAAACGAGCAATTTTTGTTTAACGACATTTATATAGTACTATAACATTTACCATCAGTGTTGCCAGATTCTGCAACATTTTTATTCAATATCCGCTACTATATTTTAAATGTAACGGTTATCTAATCATTTCGAAAATTTGTCGTCTATTATCTATATCAAATATTACTCCTCAAAATTATTGGTGACTATTAAATAACAAAGTAGCAAAACCTGACAACACGGATTATCTTCTTTAGGAAATTAGGATGGAATGATTGGGAGGCACATGTGACAGCGTTACGCATCCTCCATTACCTATAAGGGGAAGCTAACGGAGTGAGAGTCCCGAACAACAATTTTACTGCAATGGAGAGGGGGGGCATAAATGGAACAAGAAACAATAACAAAGGAATTTTAGAGCTTATGGAAAGATGAAATACAATATTAAAAATGAGTAAAAAGGTTAAGTACATCCTTACACAACTAGGAGAAAGTTTAGGGATAGTAAGAATTTTTTTTTTTTTTTTTAAGGAGCAAATTTTGTAATTTTTTTGGTATGTTAAAACACATTTTTTTAAATTTAATTTGTTTTAACAACACCAGGACTAATAACACACAACGCGATACAACACAAAGTCAAGGACAGGATATAACCTCCGAAGAGAAGTCAAGGCCCGAAAGCGAAAGAAAAGTGAAAAGTCAAAAAAGCTAACACAAAAAAGGTTAAAAGTGGGAGTTTAGACTGAGGCCCGCTTTGGGTTTGCGTCTATTAAGATGATCATTATGGTCATATGTTGCGAGAGTGTTTAAAGCAGGGTTATCTAAGCTTTCAAGTACCAAGTGAGATTGAACGTTTAAGTGTTGGATGAAATCATTAAATTGAGGAGTATTAATCTCTTTATAAATATGAAAATTTCTAACGTAATACCCAAGAGTATCAAGAAGCTATTAACCCGTTAGTAGTCGCTATAGACAATGCCACCTATTAAAAATTGCACACTTTTTATTTAACTGTCACCAATAATTTTAAGAAGTGGTGTGACCGACGTTTCTTTGGTTTTATTCGCGTTTAATGTATATCAAATGCCACTTCTAAAAATTTTTGGTGGCTATGGAATAAAAAAAATCTGGCAACACTAAAAGATGGGCGGCAAATCGACCAACTAGCGACTGCTAACGGGTAAATAACACCAAGGTATTTTATCATCTTAACAGTTTCCTAAGGTTATCTTAAATATTATCCAGGATGCATTTACGGTGCCAGTCTATTAATTTAAGCGGATAGAACTTTCTTGTAGACCTAATACAAAACAAATGATTATGTTATAAAGATTATCTATTACATATTTTACGATCTGAAAAGATAAAAGAATTCACATAAAAAGTTTTTCTTTTTTTCTATAAATGATTAAAAACATATAAAACATAAAGTCATATAAAAGATAGAAACTTTAAAACTACTAGGCAAACACTGCTAAAATATATATATATTTTTTTTTCTTCTAATTATAGATCAGTTTTCATAATTATAGTAAAAACAATTTATAATATGTACTTTACTATTCTGATTTCCTACAGTTATGGAAATTTTGTAAAAAATAAAACTTGAGGATATTTTTCTTTTAGTTTTTTAAACACTAGTTCTTTAAAGATTCGTGTGTTATCTTTTGATTTTACTCTAGACAATTCAGAAAATTCGCTTGAATATGCAAATATTTACTTTTCCTATTTCTTTTGTTTGAATAAGTAATTTATTTCAAACACATTCTAATATCCAATTTATAAAACTTCTGAAAGAATTAACTTTCATTAATCAAATATTATCTTTATTTTAATAATTTGCTTACCTCAGTCATACAAAATTCTTTACCGGTTAATTTTGACTATATATACATATATATATATATATATATATACATGTTTTTATTGCGTTTTCAAAATGCATAATAAATTATTGAAATGGGCTAAAAATGAAAATTCTATTTTATAAAAGGAAAATAGAAGCCTTGAAAATATTTATCAACTGGCAAACCCATGCGAAATTTCCACAGTTTCTATCTTTCTTTTAATTTACCTTTAACCCTTCGCGGCGCACCGTCCTCGCAGAGTGCACGCAATTATTAAGTTCCAAATGCAAAAAATAATCCCGAATTTTTTTTTAGCAAAATTTTAATTTTATAACACAGCAGAAACGATCACCAATTTGTTTTACTTCAATTTTAATCGTGAATTCTGGTGACAGTATAATTTAGATGATCGCAAAGTGCCGCAAAGGGATTACCATGTGCCGCAAAGGGATAAAATTTTGAATTAAGATTACCCTTAAGATTTGTCTTATGCCAATTTCACCATCCAATTTGAATTTAAATTAACCAGAAACCAACTTATTACTGGTTTTTGTGGGATACGTAGACCTGCTAACTATGCTAGTTTATCCGTAATGGTATTAAGCCCCGCCTTTTTTTTCACACCAGCATAGTTGTACTAGAGCAAAGTTTTGCATAGAGCAAATAGCCTTATTTGTTAATCATGAGAACATATTACTGAATATTACTCTACAACTATTCTGGTGTGAAAAAAAGGCGTGGCTTAATACCTTTACGGATATACTAGCATAGTTAGCAGGTCTAAATACGCTAATGATAATTAAACCAAATCAGTCAAAGAAAAGTTTTAAAATAAAATTCATGTTTCACGACGAGACAAGACAGCTTTAATAAAGGACCATTAGAACGACTTTTAAATTGTTGCCGCCATGTTGGCTATATCCGTTTTATTTTATTTATTATTATTTATTCTTTTTGGCTTTATTATTATTATTATTATTATTATTATTATTATTTTGTTAAAAACACTTAGAACTTATTTGGATTATACTTTTTATTATTAAGTTTTTTAGCCAGTTCATATTTTGTTTATATCTTTAAAGCATTTCTGGGTTTAAAATGCCGCTTGCAAGGATTGTAAAGATGCAACTTTTAAAATAAATTTTTCTATAAAATGATCTAATCAGACAAATGTCGTCACTTTTACTTTTCTTTTTCCTTTCTTTTGTTTTATTATATCACTGAACTGAGTCCACGTGGTTAAATATTACGTGTATATTATTTTGTATCTTCGCGTATTTTATTACCACCATCGTATCATTTCTACAAAATATTTCGTAATTGGTCCACGTTAGAGAAATATTATATAGATAAAGCAATAATTTCAATTAAACCGGCAATGTAACAGAAAATCTAGTTTCATTGAGAATAAAGCTGCTTTAACTGACAAAATTGCTCTCATATATTATCCTGAACAGTGTATGTACTAGCGAAAAGAATGTGAACCCGCGTGTTCTCCCCCCCCCCCCCCTTATTTTACAGATAGTTTTTTGCTAAAAAGAGAGTTAAAAAGCATTAAATCTATATTGCCTTGTGTCAATTTTTTTTTAAAGCATTGTATTTAAAAAAAAAAATATTGATGATACTTTACATTTTACAATATTGATAAATGAATTAAATTTCGTACATGTTTTTCTCACAAATATTTAAACTATATATCTCAGAAACTACTGTTTGAGATTATGTAGGGAATGTAATTCAAATATGATATTATCAGTGAAAGAATTATAAGTCATAATTACAAATTATAGAACATCATGCAAGGAAAGTTTCTTAAATAATTTCGAAAGTATACTAAAATAAAATGTAACCTTGGAATTAATTCAGGGTTATTGCGGACAGTAATTCTTAGTTCCGCTGTTTTATCTTTACTTTCTTCAATCCTATGAAAATACATAACAAATTATTGCTGTCTGTGAATTATGGCAGGCGAAATTATGGACATAGAAACCTTTAACACTTTCCCAGCTTTAATGCTCTGAAAACCTTCTAAATAATTATATTAAAAAAAAGGCATCACAGAACTGATGTTTAAAAGTAATGAGTACAAAACTTTGAATAAACACCATAAAGTGCAAGAACTCGCAAATATTATTTCGGGTCGAAAGAAGACACGCCCCCTTCGTCAGGCGAACAAAGTAGGCACGAGTGCTGCAAAGAAAGCCCTAACCTAGAGTTCCCAACTTTTATAATTTATTCACGAGCATTTTTTGCCCCGCCTCTTTTTCATACCGGAAATTTTGAAAAATGATTTTCTTATTATTTAATCGTTGTCACATAGTAAAGAGAAATAATCTACAAAATGTCTGGTTCGAAAAGAAGGCGGGGTTAAGAAGTTAGAGACTGTTTTACTCAACTATCACCAATAATTTCAAGGAGTGATATTTGATATATAAAATGGGCAAAAAACTATCAAAGTGACTAGACAACTATTACAGATAAAAGTTGTTGATGGATATTGAATAAAACAGTCCCTAAATTTGGCAATACTTATCAGAGGAGTGAAATTAAATAGGACCAGGAAAGAGTTAAATTTTTTTCAAAATAATATTCATATTACAGTACACAGGTCTACAAAAATAATATTGACAAAAACTTTTTTGATAATTTTAACTGTTTTATATATTTCTTGGCGTGCTGAAATTAAAAATGAAGTCATATAATTATATTAGTGGAAAACTCACAGAAGAAATTGTGTCGGTAGATACCATGTATTGGCAAAAACATACATGTGATAGAAAAAAAAAAATGGCTTCAATTTCGGTTTCAGCACACCAAAAAACATAAAGATCAGCCAAAATTATGAAATCAAAATTTTAGATGGAGAGCTGCGTTATTGTTTAATATTATATAAGTTATGTGATTGCACATATAATACTATCAGCGAAAAATAATAACTTCAAATTATTCGAAATTATAAAGTAGTATTTTCAACGAATATTTCTTATATGTTGGCGAAAGTTTACTAAAATTAAGAATAAACTTGATAAACATCAGGGTTTTAGTAGAAAAGAATTTTCAGCATCACTGTGTTAGACAGTCCTTGCAACTTTCCTGAAATTTTTCATTCGTTTTAATATTTTGTCAACACACTCGCAAAAACAAAATTACCTTGAATGTCTTCAAACAATTTAGAGTTTTGAAGCAGTGTAGCCAGACGTTGCGACTTTTTTATTCAATAGTACCAATAATTTTGAAAAATGATATCTGATATACATAAAAGTCGAATTAACTCGAAGAATTGGTTATTATGTATATCAAACCATAGCCTCCTTAACTAGATGTCTGTCGCGTAGCTCGGAAACTACGCAAAAGTGGAAGCGGTAGACAACGCCACCTAGTACAGATTATGAGACTTTTTTATTCAATTGTTACCAATAATTTAAAGAAGTGATACATGGTATACAAAATCGACTTTTGTTCGATTCCATTCGCCTTTTATGTATATCATATCCCATTTTTTAAATTGTTTGTTGGCTGTTGAATAAAAAAATCGTGCAATCTGTATCAGGTGGCGCTATCTACTGCTTCAACTGTTGCCTAGTTTTCGAGCTACGCGACAGGCATGTACTTAAGGAGGCTATGATCAAGCATAATTCTCAAAATTTTGGTGACTGTTGCATAAAAGTATTGGTTGCCAGGTCTGGCAACACTGCTTCGAAGTTTGAAACTCTTGTTACTGAGGGGGAAATATTACTGGCAAAAGCGGAACCATTCGTTTCTAGCATAAACTTATTATCACAGTCGACTGGACAACGGCAGCCTTTTTTTGTGACAAAGATCACTTATTAAAAAGTCACGTGACACCATGAACTATAGTAAGCCAAACTGGGCTACATCGAATTTTCTCCCCAAGCTCTAAATTTTAATTTCTCTTACAGAAACAATATCTTTTCTTTTCTTCTTCTTTTTTTTTTTATTTCCCTTTAAAAGTGAGACTGTATTGAATCTGAAAGGAATTTTATCGCATGAAAAAGTGGTTAGTTGTATTATAGAAATCCTCAAAAGTTATCTAAACTAAGAATTATATTTCATAGGTAAACTTTTTTATATATATATTATTATTTTATTCTTTTTAAGTAATTTTTTATAATAAAATGCTTTTAATTGCTATATTTAATTTTTTAAATAATATTACTTTGAATATATTATACCATATATTAACTTCAAAAATTTCCATGAATATTAATGTGAGTTAAAGCGAGTATAGACAAACCGAAGTCATAAACGCTTTTAAACTTTGTTGGAAAATGTTAATAACAAGGTACAAATAAAATTCAGGAGCTGTAGTGTTTTATACAAGTCTTGCTTGCTGTACCTTTTAATAATAATAAATATTTATATTCAAAACAAAAAATCGCCAATAATGCGATAAATGCCAAAAAAGTTAATTTTTTTTCCTGTAGTCAGCTGTTTCACCTTTGCCACAATTTCCTATATTTCTGTAATTATCAAAAGCTCCGTCCGCTGTTATAATAGATCTATGGGTACGCAATTTCTTTTGCACAATAAAAGGAAAATCTCTTCAACTCTTTAATTAGTGCTGCCAGATTTTGCTAATTTTTTAACCAACAGTCACGACAAATTTTGGATTCCATTAAATTCTATGCTAGGAGAGTTTACGCAGCATCTCAGAAAATAGAAGAAGATAAATTTATTAAATGTATGAAACTGTATCAGGAATCATCTTCGAAGAGTGACTGGACTAGTTTAAATGTTTTATTTATGGCAGGTGTTTCTATGAATGCTGCACCAATTATCATAATGAGCAAACCTGGTAATATTTATAATTTATTCCGGAGTACTGTTAGCCCCGCCCTTTTTTTTCACACCCGTAAGATTTTAGAAAATTTTTCACTATTATGTAATTACGATGAAATAAGATGAAAAATACTAAGTAAAATGCTAGGTAAGTAATAAATGCAATGATTGTTCACAAAAACAGTGTTGCTAAATTTAGAGACTCTTTCTATTTAACCCGTTAGTAGTCGCTATCGACAGCGCCACCTATTACAGATTGCGAACTTTTTATTTAACTGTCACCAATAATTTTAAGAAGTGATGTGATCGACGTTAAATCGATTTTATTCGCGTTTTATGTATATCAAATGCCACTTCTAAAAATTTTTGGTGGCTATTGAATAAAAAAGTCTGGAAAAACTGAAGTATGGGCGGCAAATCGACCAACTAGCGACTACTAACGGGTTAATAATCACCAATAAAGACTAATATCTATCTGATATGTACAATAAACGATTAAACTTTGAAGACATTAGGCAACCGTTAAAATTAAAATATAGTGGTACATATTGAATAAAAATCCTTAAATTTAGCAACACTGATGACAGATTGTTTTATCTAAGAAAAAAAAAAAAAAAAAAAAAAAAAAACTGGAAATAAAATGTATTAATTTATATTAACCCTTTGCGCTCGGCATATTTTCCGTAAGACACGCCTTTTGGTGTTTCTTTAGCCCCTTAACGCGCGCTGTCCTCGCTGCGAGGACGCAAATTTTAAGATCCATCTGCAAAAATTCATCCCGGAAAATTTTTAGCAAAAAGTTACGTTTATAAGATATCAGAAAAGGCTAGTTTTTTTAACCTTAAAATTTAAAATTTCTTTTAGTTTAATTTAATTCATGAATTCCGGTGGCAGTATAATTTAAATGATCAGAATTGTCTTGCACTGCAAAGGGTTAAAACGTCACACGTATAGTTTCCAACTTACTACCTTTTGTCTACCGAAAAATTGTAATAATTTGTTTTATTTTACTTCATCATTAAATGAAATAAATCTTTCTGTTAAAATTTTCCGGTAGCCGGAAGGTAGCCTATAGTTACATGTTTTAGAAAAATAACATTTCATTTGCAGAAGAACATCCCGATGTTTTAATGTCCCCTCAGAAGGGCCATACGATTGATAAGGGTTAAATGTGTTATCTGCTATCTTAATGTTATGTTGTAATCTTATTTGGTCTTTTTTTTTTCCCCCGATTCGTTGATATTTTTTTTCTTTAAATAAAAATTTTGATTTTTTTTTTTTTTTTTTTTATTATTATTATTAGATTGAAATATCCACTCCTATTACAATAACATTTGTTTAGAAAAAAACCTCACAACAATATGATTTAAGTGTAATATTGTTAATAGCAATCACTCTTACCGATATACACAATCACAACATCGTGTAAGAAGAGATTGCGCAAAATAACTCACTTTGTTTTATTACAGCTGCTGCATAAAATTAAAACTTAACAAAAATAATAATAATAATAATAATAATAACAATGGAAATGTGTAAAAAGCAAATGAATTCAAACTTATTCAGCGATTGTTCAGCAAAAAAGTAATATTTGGACATCTACTTTCTTCTGTAGAATTGTGCGGAAACTCTCCCAGCTACACTTTTTTACTTTTTTTTTTTTTTTTTTTTTTTTTTAACGCTACACACAATATAAGTTTAGAAATCTGATTTATAACAATGTTTAAAATTTTAAATATTGTCTTTAATTTAATCATAAGACTTTTAAGAGTAAACTTATTCTATATTGTACGAGAAAGTTATTTTTTCCTATTATTTTATGATATGAACATGTTATGCATAAAAAATATGCATTTCTAATAACAAATGCATTTATTCCATTTTTGTGAAAATATTTTTCATTAATTTTATTAATTCAGGAAATTAAATTTTTGTATTTTTGTTTTATTAAATTTATTATGTAAAATATTTTAGAAGAAGGGACTAACAAAATTCAATGAAAATAGTCATTTAATATGTATCAGAAATTTTTTTGCATATCAAAAATCCCTTTTTAAACATGCATGTTACATTTTTCTACTATAACAATCCTTCTATTTAAAATAGCATGCATGATATATATGCTGTACGTCTTTTTATAGAATTTTGAAAGCGCATTCACTGCTACGTATACAAATCTTTTCATAATCTTTCATACCAATATAATAAGATTAGTCTTTCCTTGAATTTTGGTTCGAGTATTTTCTTTCATATGTTTCAGCTTTGAGAATTCTGCAACATCGAGTCTTGAATATTTTTCTCTTGGAAAAAACATAGACACTCTTTTTAATATCGATACTTTTATTTTATGAAAATTTTCTATAGGTATTTTTTGAAACTAGAATTTATATAAAAATTTTATGTAATGTAAATTATGAGTAATTTTTTACATCTGCATTTCAGTTTATTTAGCATTGTTTTTTCTCAGTTTTAATTAGAGACAACATCAATTATCATACTTCCCAACTTCTTAATCAATTTCATAAAAATGCCAGTATCCTTCTTTATTTATTTATTTATTTTTTAACATATAGCGATTATTTTTTAATCGTAAATATATATTAAATATAGTTTCTCTAAGAAAAAGGTGGTGTGAAAAAAAAGACAAATACAAAAAATTTTACGGAATAAATAATAATTGCTGTGAAATACATACTGTTCGAAATAGGAATAAACAAAGTACAACCAAAAAAAAGTTACAAAACTTTTTAAAAACAACATAAAAATAATTTAGAAACAACGGCAATTTCTTTTGTATATATATATATATATATATATGTAATTTAAAATATTTTTACAATGTAAAATCTCATAATTGTACGCTTTGGGATGGTTTCTTTCTGATTACATGATATTCTTTGATTTTTTCTTTTCATTTCATTTCTTTTCTTTTTTTTTTTTTTTTTTTTTTTTTTATTGTTGAAATAATAAAAAAAATATGTAGAAGACAACAGATATGTTTAATTATAAATAGATCTTTTGATATGACTTCTTTCAATTGTTTGTGTAACACTACAAACATCTTATGTCTGTGTGATTAAAATAAAAAGGTTTATAACTTTACATTAATTATTTATCGCAATTAATTATTCTACTTCAAAACTAATCTTTTTTGTTGATTTATACTATAGAACTTTTGAGGAAATATCTCGTTTTTCATACATGGTAGGGTTACATTGTAGGAGTAAAAACGAGGCGGCTAAATGTTGACAAAACTTCGCCTACTTTAAAAGGCTGATGTCACTGGAGTCTAAGGTGACCATATGTCCTCAAATTCGAGGATAGTCCGCGGATTTTAAACTTCTTTTAATTTTTATCCCCAAAAAACTTTGATTACATGAGAACACTAAATGACGTGATTTTTTTTTTTTTTTTTTCAATGGCAAGGCAAATACAGAGGCAAAATGATAACAAAATAATAATAAGAAGAATAATAAAATAAGAATACACACACACACACAAAATAAATAAAAAAAATAGAAAAATGGCATAAAGTAGAAGTGACCGAAGTCATTGCTTTAAAAGTTCTCTGGCACGCCAGTAAAGCGCAGTTTCAGAGTTTCCACGAAGTGAAGCACGTCAACAGAAGCGGTGTCAGTTCATTGGTTCTGCTGAATTGTAGAGGAGACAACCAGGGTTTGAAAAGATTCCAATGCGATTGAGATGTTCTGCCAAACAATCATGTCCAGTCAAGAGGCGGAACTGGGCTACAGCTTGCCGTCGTGGACTGCTGGGAATTTTTAAAAGATCTTCAGCCCTCCAACGTTTTAATTTTATTCTGTCACGAATTTGCAGTTTTAAATACCTATCCATTATTTGTTTAATATACATCTTTATGAAATGGAATGATAGTGCCGGGGATCTCATTTGAAGTAGTCTCGAGCCTCTTTTTTGCGAGGCTGTCGACTTGCTCGTTACCAAAACCCTCGCAGTGGCAAGGTATCCACTGAAGTACCACACGTTTCCCTCTTAAACTCAACTCCCAAAAAAGTTGCTGACACTGGGAGATTTCTTCTGAGAAGGGCAGACTGACCGAGCTAATTGCCTGAATTGCGGCTTGGGAATCGGAAATTCACATAATCAAATTTAACGGCCAAAAATATATAAATAAATAAATAAATACTTAAGATCAATTCGGACAGCCTCCACCTCACCATCAAACGCTGTTCGAAATTTTCCTGCAGAAGAATAAAAGGAGAATAAGTTGGAAAAGACTCCTGAACCTGCAGTCTCAAGAATTTCACAAAAGGATCCATAAGTATAGACGCGTAGCCATTCAGGTTCCAGGTACTTTCTATTAACAGTGTCTAAAACAAAACTCCTCATAACCTGTTTAGAGTTGTTCTTCTTAAAAAGCCCATCCGTAAGGCTTGTTTCGATTTGTTCGATATTTAGTGGATTAGAAGGTTTTACAACCTCTTGGATGTCAACTGGTAATTCAAATTTCTGCTTAAGGTCCTGGACAAACTGAACAAAATCTTTTTGGGTTTTTAAATTTCTATCTTTTATTGGGTAGTTAGTCCAGTGAAGATTTCCATTTCTAATGAATTTCTCACAAAGAATCAAAGCTTTTTCTTCAATTATAGATTTGATTGTTTTACTGTTTGTCAATAAAAGCATTTCATCAATTGGTGTTGATTTAACGGCTCCAGTAATGACTCTCAGTAATTGATTTTGCAAAATTTTCAACTTCTTCAATGCGTGATCACTTGCAGTAATAAAAGGTTCGCAGCAATAAGTGATTAAAGGTAAAATAAAAGTCTTATAAGTAGTATTCAAGGTTTGTCTATGACATCCCCATAGTGATCCAAATAGACGCTTTAAAACAGTCATCCTTCTTTGAGTGCGACTCGATATTGAATCAATATGTGAATTCCATTTCAGTTTATTATCGAAAGTTACTCCCAAGTAATTGAATTTACATCCCTGAATTTAAATATTTCTATCAAAATCGGGGTCGAACACAAAAATGATTGCCGAAGTTTGGGATGGATGGTTGGATGGTTGGGTTTTACGTCGCACTAGTGCTGCGCAGATGGGCAATTACCGAAGTTTGGGAATCAACAAAACTGCGAAATAAACATCATCGTCCAATGGATTTTTATACTTCTGTATTTGTCTGAAGTGAAAAAAAAAAAAGAAAAAAAAAAACTTATTTCATAAAATTTTGTCAGAAGTAGCAGTTATAGGGTTCTCAGCAATCACTTTATTGAATATCACTTTTTATTTTTTATAATGATCTTCATTAGTCGTTTGTAGTACATATCTTCAAAGGAATAATACAAAGATTACTTTTTATAAAAAGTGGTACTTAAAATAGCGACTGCTGAAAACAAATCAATTATGTGACCACAGTCCACCACACGTTGCATTGGTAGAAAATGGAGGAGAGAAAAATGATATACATATACTATATATTTATATAGGGAATAATCCCTGCGTTTCTGGGAGTGGGCAATTTGAAGATTAAATTAAAATGCGCTTATTTTGTGTTGTCTCCCCTCATAAGAATAAATCAAATGCATATGTGTTTTATAGATTAGATTTAAATGTTTTAATTTAGAAATTTAATGCTAGGTTGCTTTAGTTTACTTAAATATTTCTTAAGTTCAACAATTTGTGACGTAAAAGCTTGTTTCTGTGCATTTTGCAATGCATAAATCAGAGATTTTTGAAAAAATAATGTCATTGATGTGTTATGTCTTTGAAAAAGTCCTGAAGTCAGCGTTTGAAAATATGGTCGCCTCACTGAAGGTGACAATCTGACAATAGGAATAGACGATCTTATTAAAAACAGTTCATTGTTTCTTACGTCAAATACTAGAATGATATTTATAATTTATATACAAATAGCTTGCTTTAAAAGATATAAAATAATACAAAGGGTGAAAAAAAAAAAAAAAAACTCCTTTAGAAGAGTAAAAGTGCGAAAAAATTTTGATTGTACAGTCGGGGAAAAAAAAAATCGCAGCACTCGCTGTAATTACGTTATTAATTGACTCAGAAAAATTCAATAGACGCCATTCAACAAGAAATTAAGTGCACTTTCTGAAAATGTTGCCGAATTTTGAATTAGGGGTTATCTACATATTGAGATGAGCGCCAACTTTGCTTTTTCAATAGCAACACCAAATTTTGACTTCATAATCGAATTTCTGAGAGTTCGGCAGTGCGGAAAAGTATACTATTTTTATACTTTATCTTTAGTATTCATAGAGTTATCATGAAAAATGTATTAGGGGGTTATCTGTAAATGTAGAAAAATAAAATTTAGATCCTACAAGAAATAGAGAAAAATTTACGGTTTCACACCGGAAATGTTTTAAGAAACAGAAAGAATTTTAAAAATTAATAAAATCATTAGTCCCTTAACCGTACCTTAGTTATTGCTTATAAATATTTAAATAAACACATAAAATGCAATAATCTCACAACAATTGTTTCTGGATAACGGGAAAGAGCACACGACCCTTTCTCAGATGGCCAACGTAGGCAGGAGTACTGCAGTCAAAGCGGCAACTTGTTGCGAGATTATTGTATTTTATGGTGCTTATTCAAAGTTTTCTAAGTAATAATTTGAAACGCCAGTTTTGAGATGCTTAATAATGTCTTATTAATTAGTGTCTTATTAACCGTTTACCCGCCAATGTTCCAATAATGGAACATGATTTTTAAAATAAAAAATTTACATGTAAAAAAACTCTTATTAATATCACTTTTACATACAATTGAATATGACCTTATAAAGTATTTTTTACAATAAGTTTTATTCTGTTTAGATAATTATTTATTTTTTTACGATTTTTTGAATTTTACTATATTTTGTCAATTTTACTCTCTCTTACAATTAAATTTACCAAAATTCCAGTTTAAATTGAAAAAACGCAATACTTTAAAATATTTCATTAGAAAACATATCCTACGGGAATACAACAAAAGCAAAATTTTATTTTTAAATTTTAATGGTAAAATTTACGTTTTTATGTCTCTGTTCCATTATTGGAACATTGGCGTTTCGAGAGTTCATTTTTCATTTATGTGCAAAGCATTGTATGATATTGCAAACATTATTTTCTTTTGCATTCTGATAAGAATAGTAACTTTTCTAAAGAAAGTAAACAGATAAAAGAGATAATAGGGGGAAAGTGAGGGATTATTTAGACTTCTTTTGTCCTCTAAAATTCGAAAAATAAGCAGGTACAAGATAATACTGTTTTCAAATGGAAGCTGCAAAACTTCGAAAGGATTATAGTATTGGCCCTTGACATTGATGTTCAGTTTAGTAAAGTCATAACAATAGAAAGAAATTATTTTTGATAAGGTGGCTGAATATGTGTGTGTGTTGGGGGGGAGGGGGGATTTCACCTGTGCCTTTGGAGACAAGTGCAGTTTCACATAAAAGGTGTCTTATTCCATATGTTTGCTGAAATAGTTATCAGTTTCCTTTCAGATAGCGTTTTTCTTATTAGTTTTGTTCGATGACAGTGAAAAAGGTGCATGTGTGCTTTCTATGTGTTTCATTTATAAAGTTTTCATAAATTTAACATCATGTCCAAAAGATGCCTCACTGTACAAGAAGCTGTGGCCTTTCTAGAAACTCTTTCGGATTCTGATTTGGAAGATGTAGATATTTGCCAGTTAGAGCCGGATGAACGTGGTGATATAACCGATGAAGAAGATATTGATGACAATAATTTAGACGCTGTTACGCCATTTGATGTGTGTGGAATGGTCGACGTCACTTTAAAAAAAGATGTAAGTACTCCAAATGAAGAGGAATTTCAGAAACCGGGTCCAAGTGCCAAGAAGAAACGAAAAACTGAAAACCCTGTAGTAAAATGGAAAAAAAAAGTGAAATTCGATAATCCAACAGAATTTGAAAAACCGGTACCAATATTGCATAAATTTCCAGAACTCATGGACTGCACTCCTCTTGATATATTTCATAAATTTTTTCCTGAAGAATATGTCGAATATCTTGCGGATATGACGTCACTGTATGCTTTGCAAAAAGGTGAAACAATTGATGTTTGCAAGAATGATATCTTACAATTTTTTGGTCTTCTTCTTCTAAGTGGATACCATTCAGTTCCTACTGAAGATATGTATTGGAATTCTGCGGAAGATACATGTGTTCCAATAGTTCCAACTGTTATGCCCCGCACTCGTTTCAGAAATATCAAGAAATTTTTTCATGTAATGGATAACAATAAGTTGGAAAATGGTGATAAATTAGGTAAAATAGCCCCGATTTATAAAGAGTTGTCCAAAAATTTCCAACAATTTGGAATATGGCATGAGAAGTTAAGTATCGATGAATCAATGGTTCCTTACTACGGTCGTCACTCATGCAAAATGTTCATAAGAGGAAAACCGATCAGATTTGGTTTTAAAGTATGGATGTTATGTTCTTCAACAGGTTATCCATATGCAATGGATATATATTCTGGGAAAAAATCAGAATCAGATAATAGTATTTCTGGACAGCTCGGACCGAGAGTTGTTAATGAGCTTTTATCTGTTGTTGGAGATAACTCACATCATGAAGTATATTTTGATAACATTTTTACGTCTTATAATTTATTGTTGGAATTATCCCATAAAGGAATGCGAGCAACGGGAACAATTCGTGAAAATCGTACACAAAAATGCCCGTTGAAATCTAAAAAAGAACTTACCAAAGAAGACAGAGGAAGTTTTGATTTCCGATCTGACGGATCTGTTTATATCTGCAGCTGGAACGATAACGCGGTAGTGACTGTAGCATCAAACTGCTACACACATGAGCCTATAGGTAGTGTGAAACGCTATTCATGTGCAAAAAAAGGTAATATTGAAGTACCTCGGCCAAATCTAATAAAAAAATACAACGAAGGAATGGGCGGAGTAGATGTTTTAGATAAGCTTTTATCTAGTTACAGGCCTCAGTTGCGAAGTAAGAAATGGTGGTGGAATCTATTTAGTAACGCATTAAACATGGCAGTTGTAGCTAGTTGGAATTTGCACTGCGAAGTGCATGCAAACTCTAAAAAACTATCACATTTGGAATTTAGAAGACAGTTGACGATGAATCTTTTGCGGAAAAAAGAGCGTCTTACCAAACATCCTGGACCTCGCAGTCATTTAAAAGTTGAATTAAGACAATCTGATGGTCATTATATAATATCTACGTCTCAAGGTCGTTGTGTTGTTTGCAAAAAGAACACTACAAAAAAATGTTTTCATTGTGAAAAGCGACTGCATGAAAAATGTTTTCTGTCGTATCACAGTCGCTGAAATTATGTGAGTATCATTTATAATTATCTTTTAATGTATCTATAGTGTCATAATATTTATTAATTGTTCATTATTTAAAGATAAATAAACAAAACAGTTAATATTAAGAAGATATTATAATTATTAGACTTTAAATTAACTATTTTCATGAACTTTTAAAAATATGCAAAAAATAATCATGTAACACGCCAATGTTCCAATAATGGAACATGGCTAAAAACACACTCAAAAATTTTTTTCACCTAATTTTAAAACTTTATTGTATTTATATACTCTTAATTAATATAATAACCAAATTTCAAGTCATTGGGACTATTCTTTCTTAATTCGGCGTTTAAACGGTTAAAGGGAAAAACTCGGATTAGCACTCACAGCTGAGATTTCTGCGTCCCACCATCGTCGGTTAGCGCTAACGGAGGTTTAATATTTAATCGGTCGAGTTTCCGCTGGTTAACTGTTTACCGAGAGTTTAAATATGGCGGAACTGTTTGAATCTTGTTGACTGTTAGTGTTAGTTTATTATTGTTTTCTTTTTCATTATGTTGGATGTTGTACAAAAAATTTTATTTGATGATGGTGACGAAGAAGATCGTTGTTTTGTTCCTGTGTCCAGAAACATATCGGAAAAGTTCTCTCTATGATGAAAAAAAAAATTTAATATCGTTTTCGCCTTTCAAAAACTTGTGTATTAGATATCTTTTCAGAGATTGAGCATGACATATCATACGAGAGTGATCGGTGAGTTAATTTTTACACTTCTCTTGTAGTATTCTGTAAAAAATTAATTTTTTGTTTGATATTTTGGATCTAAAGTATGTTTGAACGCCTTATCTAATGTAAACAAATGCACATACTCTAAAAGAACTTATATTTTGTTGTTCTGGTTCTCACATAAAATAATTCTTTTTTCATATGTATAACGCATTTTAGTGCTTTTGTCTGAAGATATTTTCTGTCCTAATTTCTCCTGAGAACTAATATTATACATATACTGAGATATCTTTTTCGAAAAGTGAAATTATTTCTACGAACTTCTATACTGCTATAGAGTATTTTACTTTCCTAGGTAATTGTACATAATCTCTTTATTACAATAAGAAAAAGCGCTTGTCTGTATAAAATTAAGTAAATTTGTCTGCAGTATAGTGTGATTTAATTAAGTATTATTGCTGTAGGGAAGTTTTCTTAAATTGAGAATTTGTTTTTAAATCAAGAAATGCTTTATGAATTACCTACTGTTATATACATATCTTTTTAGAAATGTTTTTTAATTTACAGTTTGAGTTTAATCTTTTTTTTTACATTGCAATTTTTGTTTTATTGTTAACAAGATTTAAACATTCATGTCATAGGAACAAATACTAACTGTTTAGAATATTTTCTGATTTAACTATGGTCAGTTAATTTTTATTTACTTTTTATTATTAATATTGGTTTTTGTCTTCAGATTTATGTATACTATATATATATATTTTTTTTTTTAAGTATAATTTTTTACACTATAGTCATCATTTGTTATATCAGCTTATTCATTTAACATGTAAAACATTAAAAGAAAAAGAAAAATGTAACTGTATGATTTACGTATTATAAAATTTGAAAAGTAAACTTTCATATCAGCTATAATTAACATACTAATATCCTATCTTATTTGCTTTAGGCAAAGTTTTGAAATTCATTTAGAGTATGTTACAAAATTAAATGATTCCGCATATGATTAACGCTGACCTTCGATAATATTTTTGAAGATGATGCCCTGTTCGATGATTCTAATTACAGTCTCATGTTTTGATACTTGGTGAAAGCTTGGTGAGTGTCTCATATTGGGTGGTGTTTATTAAAAGGCTACCCGATTGAGGCATCTTTCCTCGCAATGCTTTGAAAATGACAAGTGGACATCACAAATACAGAGACATCAGACATGGCTTGCTATACAGGTAATAATTATTTTATTATTTTCCTTTTTAACTTGAATAAAGTTCAAATTTAAGTATTTTTTAACTTAAAATAATTTTAACTTATTTTTATTAATAAAATAACACATTTTTATGACAATATTTATTTATTTAAATAGTTTGATATATATATGTGATGTTAAATGAAAGACTAGAATTACACATACATTTATGATACGATAAGGTTTATAAGTTCGCATTTCATTGTTCAGGAACATCGTTGTAGTATCATAGATAAAAATTTCAAAATGAATAGTGTTAGAATCATTTTTAAATTTGAAGTCATTTTTAACTTTCTTACAACTTGAACCATGAGATGTGGCCTCACAGACGTCATCTCTGATACAGATTATTCTTCGGGGAATTCTAATCCACGTTGTATTATCTTCACTACTTATTTTACACTGAATATTAACAGATAATTAATGGATTTAAAGTGATAAATTAAATATCTGCATAAAAGTGTTTATTATTATTAAAAGCTGATTTTTAAAAATGATTTAATGCAGGCATCTGTGTGATTTTTCTTTTACGATGATAGACTATTTCTTAATTTTCTTATTTTTAATTGCTTCTTATTTTCTTAAAAAAAAAAAAAAAAATCTATTTTTGTTTTTATTTACATGTAAAAATCAATCTATAATTCTCATATTAAGCTGAATTTTCTCTACATGCATGCTTTTAAAATTGTATGCAATATGCATGAATATTCGAAATCTCTTAAGGATAAAAGCATTTAACTTATTAATTTGAAACATGTTTTGTCTGTATCCATTAAATTGAGAGAACGGCTAAGTGTAAAAATTTGGTTGAGGTATCTAAAAAAAGTCTTGGTGTGTAGATGTGTCATCAAAAGAGAAAAATATAAAAAGTCGAATGGTTTTCCCCCTGGGGCAGCAGGGGTTAAAAACACGTTTGCAAAAATTACTTCACGGTGAAGAAATTGTACATGGGGGGAACTAGACTAAAAAATCACTTTTTTGTGATTTTGGAATTTTCGATTTTAAAGCGGGAAAGTAGATTTGGCGGGAAAAGGGGGGGGGGAGTTAGTTTGAGAGGGAAATCCGTTCTAGACCCACACATGTAGCATCTCATTTTAAAGGTCTTGAAATTTGATGTTGATTGGGGATGTCTGTATACAATATAGTGCACCCCTAGTGATTAAAAATAGAACTAGGTGATTTTGTAGTAGGCCCTATCATGCTACACCTTATTTTAAAGGTTTTGGTATTTCCTGACCGTTGGTGATGTTCGTACAGAATACACTGTGCCCTGGCGGTGGAAAGTGGATTTTGCAGCGTGTGCGTAGCATGCCTGCTATATGATTCCACAGCCACAGGCAGCGGAAACACAAGTCAGAGGCTCATTCGGTTCGAGGTTAATTTTTGAGAATTTTTTCATGTTATCAGCGGCCCACATATATGCTGGCGCAGTCACCGGGGCCACGAGCCCGAGTTCCGTTTGGTTTGAGGTAATTTTTTTGTTACAGATGATTATTGTTTTCACGATGCTCTCATTTAAAAATAGAAATTCAAACAAAATAAAGTTAATGATATAAAATCATACAAATTTAAGGTTATTATCATGGGCCCGGACAACACCGGGCGGGTTTGTTCGGTTCCAGGTTAATCTTTGGGAAATTTTTTTAAGTTATTAGTGGCCGGCATATGCGGTGCCACAGGCACCAGGTTCACAAGGCAGAATTTCGTTCGGTTCGAGGTAATTTTTTGTTACAGCTTATTATTTTTTTGGTGATGCTTTTATTTAAAAATAGAAATTCAAACAAAATTGAGTTAAAGATAAAAAATCATACAAATTTAAGGTTCATTTAAGGTTATTATCATGGGCCTGGGCAACACCGGGTGGGTCAGCTAACATGTAGTCTTAGTATTACACAAAATAGAAAATAAAAGATAGCAACTGTTTATTTGGAGTCAGTTTAATGTCACACTGACAGTACTTTGCAGAAAGTGATGTCATATATAGTATTTCTATTTATAATCATCTTTCCGAATTTCTTTTTTAAGTGAAATGTCGTAAATTATATTATAAAATAAAAATTAATTTGTCTAATATTAAGCTCTTAAAGTGAGAAACATGTTTTTTTTTCTAATCTGCATTGATATTATAGTACTCACGAGTATCTAAATTCCAATATAATTTCTTGATTAAGGCTTATTTTATTTCCTTTTGGTACGAAGTTCCCTAACGCAGATTGCAGTAGGACCTAACTGGCAGAAGTCGTCACGTAACAAAAATGCATTACGCTATATCTCAGGTTCTATTGCGTATAATAAAACAAAACTTGATACGTAAGGTCATGAGACAAACTTTTCTACCAACATTTGGTGTCAACCTCTCAGCAGGTGGCGCTGCCGCACAGCGATTTCTGCAATTTAAGGAAAGGGTATATCTCAGGTTCTATGGCGTATAATCAGACAAAACTTGATACGTAAGAAGGTCATAATGAAAAATTATGCTGATTCAATTTGAATGCTTATTGGCCAACAGGTGGCACTGCTATATAAGCGATTTCCACAAAGGGAAGGTTATATCTTAGGAACTACTGCACAGAATTACATAAAAATTGATTTGCAAATGTACATTCACATGAATTAGTTTCTTCCAACTTTTGATGTGAATCGCACAACAGTTGGCACTGCCGCACAGTGATTACTGCAATTTAAGGAAAGGCTATATCTCAGGTTCTATGGCGTATAATCAGACAAAACTTGATATGAGAAAAGGCGATTATGAGACATTATGCTGATTCAAGTTACATGCTTATAGGCCAACAGATTGCAGCTGCAATACTGGAAATTTCTTCGATAACAGGAAGGCTATATCTCAACTTTTATGGCATAAAAATGTACGAAACTTGATATATAGGACAGTGCTATAACAGAAATACACACTGCTTTTAAATAATTTATGTGATTAATGTTTCTGCTACATTAAATTTTTGCAATAAATTGTTTTTAAAAAAAATAAAATACGGATATCATAATTGCGCTAGTAAAGACCTTGGCGAGAAAAGTCAGAGTTACTTCAGTGCCAAATTTCACCAAAAGAGTCATACTATAGCTTTTATGCTGTTTTCAGTTTTAAGCTTAATTAGCTTTCATGTCAAGCATGCTATTGGTGCCAACAACGAGATAAATAAATAATAACAATCTAGATCTCTACATCAAATCAAATTCAGAATTGGAGAAAAGGCGTAAGGAACTTCGTTCCTGACGGGGGTCCCTCGACCGCACATCTGTTTTAAGATAAGAAATATAGATATAACATTCAAAATCTTTTTTATTAAAAGATGTAAAGATATAATGCAGTGTTAAAAAAAAAAAGAGAAAATTAAATTTAAATTCTGATGATGTCTAGTGTTGGGTTTAAGGCCAGTTAACTGAAGGAGGGTCCTAGGCTTAAATGGTGTACCCTCCATGAGAAATCATTCTAAGGGGTTCCTACCTCATCTTAAAGCGAGTTTCAGAGAAAAATACAGAAAATTCCAAACGACTGGTAATTGAACCCAGAACTTTCTGCATACCAACTTCAAGATATTTGAATTTTGATATTTCATCGCAAAGACCATCGCTGAATTTTTCGATTGTAGTCATAAGAACATAATTTTTTATATATTTTTATGCAGTTTTTTCCATAATGTTAAACTGAAGATTAGCTATTAAAAAAAAAAAAAATGTTCAAATAATGAATATTTTCAACTTTAATTCAGTTAAAATAATCTGTCAGCTTGAACACTAATATAAACTCGATTTTCTATGCACTGAACACAAGTTACCTTCATCTACTCATTCCTACCTTGGTGGTTTAAGTAATTGGAGAACTGCTGGTTTATCTGCACTTCATTTGTCAACATACCTTAAATTTAAGTAAAATATTAATGCTATATTTCTCAAGTTTAATATAAATTTGTTGTTTTGTACTTTACCCTACATCAAGTGACCTTTTGTGGGTGTGAAAATATCTATAAGAATCGGTATAAATAATACATTGATTATATTATATTCTGATTATGTAGAATTTATCAGAAAAGAATCTTTGATAAAAAAAATAAATTATCTTCTTTCTTATTACATTTAAACAAAGCTTTGGCATTTATTATCTGGAAAAAAAGTAAACACCCCTTTGCAGAGTATGGAAATACACTAGCTAATAAAAAGGAAGACAAACAGAAGAAAAAATTTAACTTAACTTCTTTGCAGTGTATATAGTAATTTCATACATGACCATATATACTGCAAAGCAGTTTTCTTGAAATAACAGCTAGAAGAAGTGAAGTTAAGATAGAAAACTTCTACTAGCATGATATTTAACTGACATAAAGCAACAAAGAAATTATTACATAATGTAAGTAAAATTCAGATGGATTTTTCTTTCATTTTGTTTCTTGATGCATAAATTAAAATTTAAGTTATAAAATATAATAATACATATTTTTTTTAATGTGGCTGTAGGTTTTTATTTTTTCAAATTCACAGAGTTGATTTTATTTTATAATATATATATATATATATATATATATATAAGGATTCTAATATTACTTAAATGTTTTATTGTGTTCTTACTATACTCTCAAACTATTTTAATATGAATTGTTGATTTATCCTATGAATAAAATTTGAATGCATTTGTTATTTTTTCCAAGTGCTTTCTTTCACCTTTCCACTGACAGCATCCTTTTTTTTTTTTTTTCCAAATGATGCTCCAGTGCTTTTGCACTAATTCTAAAATCCATTTTTTCTTTTGCAAGCGAAAAATTGTTTACTCTTTCTGGCTTACTGCGACAGACTGTAAACATAACGACTGCCTAATTCCTGTTTTGACCACAACTGAATCAACCAATGACAGTATTACTAAGCATTCCCAAAGAACCAATCACAATGCCTCTTTAAAATCCCTTCAAAAAATCCCTCCGTTAGTTAACCGCGGAAACACTAACCGGAGTTTAGCTTGGTGGGACGGAAGAATTCCTAATCGGAGTTTTATTTTTAACGGCCGTTTTGCTAATCTCCGTTTAACCGCAGCTTGGTGGGAACGGCCCTCAGATGATCCCGAGCAAATGGAGAACAGTGGGAACCTCGGAACTGTGGAGTTCTTGCGAGTAGGTGAACAGTTCAGAAAAGGAGGATAGTATTTCCTTCCTGAGGGATAGAACAAAAACGCGCTAAGCGTTGCGTCGGAAAATTTTTGCACTTATTCGCGCGATAATCAAAGCAGATGGCTTTCAATAAGTACTGATTTACTTCTGTATATTATGCGAGGTATTATTTATTTGTTTTAGGAAATTGTTCTGAAATTTTGTGTAATAAAAACATAACTTGAGAAAAGGGATATATCAATGAAATAAGATTTAAAATATCGTTATCCTGTTATTAAAGAAATATCAATATTCTACGATATATTAATATTTAATCCAGCCTTTTTCTGGAAAATAAATTTTTAACTGCATAGATGTAGAGGGTAACATTATTTTGTTATTTGTTTTCTTTTGCATAAAAATTGAAATACTATTTTGATTTGAAGCTCGAATTTTATTTTATTTCACGTTCTTGCGTCGGGCAGTGGACCGAAATAAATATTTTTTTTTTTTTCTAAATTTAATTTTGAGGTTTTTGAATTTTCTACATTTAAAGAAGTTTAATTTATAAATTATTATACAAATTACATTAATATTATTACTGTCATAAACAAAAAGTTATTTGAACAAACATGTTTAATCTAGTGAAAATAGATTCAATTCATCGTTTACAATATAATTTGATTTGATGAAAATATTTCAAAACGCGCTGTTCGTTTAACTTTAAATGAAGAAGCTATATTTAATGTATCGAAACACTCTTCATTTTATTTTAATCTAATGAAGACAGATTTTAAGTAACGAAACGCGTTTCAATTTTGTTTTATCTGATGATGACAGATTTATTATAATGAAACGTATTTCAATTTCATTCGATGATGATACATTGAATCGGTTTATACGATGAATACAGGATGCATTCCTTTAATTTCATCTGGAGAGAGAGAGAGAGAGAGGAAAAATAATAATAATAATAATAATGAAAATGCGTCTCAGCTCGATCAGATTATAATAGATTAAGTCCATTGTAATAATTTTATCTATCGAAATATCGTTGTAATTTTATAATCGAATTTATGTACTGCTTATCTGATGAAGATAGATTTAATACTTTGAAACGCATTTCATTTCATGCTTATTTGATGAGTACATATCTCATTGCGTCGGAACAAATTTCAATTTTATTTGATGAAAAAGTTTAAGCTGTCGTTTTAGTTTTTATATATTGAAGATAAATTTAATGCACCGTTTTCGTTTGATGTGACGCAGGTCATTATCATTTTAAATTTCGACAGTGTAAAAGAATCATGCCGATTTTAAATTTTGGAATATAAATAAATAAAGAATTCTTTATAAATTAAAACTTAATTTAGGGACACTTTTTCTTTTTCTTTAATGTCTATTGACCTATATAAAAACATACGGTATCTGGGTTGCGTTCCCTAGCAACGGTTACTATATTCATTTCTTTAAATTTTGTTTGCAGTTTACTTTGAACCATAGTTTTAATATATTTTTTAACTTGTTGCCAATTATTTTGACAATATAATTAATTTTCAATGTTAAGAAATGGGAAAAATTTATTTTTCCATTTCTCTTGCACGTTTTCACTCAATTTTATTTTAATATTTATTTTTTATTTGTGTATATTTTTTCGTGTTGCCAAGTAAAAAAAAAAAAAAAAAATGCTTTTAAGTAGTCTCTTTTTTCTGACAGTAATAATAGACAGCTCACAAATCAAATTTGATGCTTATACGCTTTAGATGCTGAGATATAACCTTTCCGTACACGGAGGAAATTAAAGTTTAAATTATTCACCTGCCAGCCGATATATACCTATTTTGACATACATGGTTTTCATAAGAGCGCTTTCAAGTATTAAGTTTTGTGAAATTTTATACTATAGAAGCTGACAAAATTTTTCCGGAAATGGGGTCAATCACATCATATCAACGTTGCTTGTTGGGTGATATAAAAGAGAGTTTGATTGTCACCAATTTATGTCACGATGTAACTAAATATAATTTTTTAAGTTATGTGTATTAGTTCTTCATCTAGAGAACATAAACTAGCGATCATAAACTTTTTGTCACTCACATAGATGAACGGAGATTTTATTTTATTTATTTATGTATTTATTTTTGTGGTCAAATCGTGTTTAAGACATTTTAAAACGTGTAAATACGTCGGAAGTCGAAATTTTTTACGAATCCAACACATTCATATATGAAGTATACATTCCTGATACACCCTGTCGTATAAATATGTATATAGGTATTTAGCTTGCTAAAATAAAAAATAAATAAATAGAACAAAATAAATGTTTTAACGGTTTATTTAATTAAATTAGAAAAAAAAGAGAGAGAGAGAGATTTTCGAACGGTCACTTTTGTTTATGCCATATGTATAGATAAATAGACAGACGACCGATTGAATTTAAGGGCATATACTACTGTCTTTTCATGATGGATCATTTCCATACTCAAACGATATGCTATGTTTATATTATGTTTACAGTCAAGTTTACAATATCTTATTGTTTATAAATCTTAATGCGCATGCTTATTTATTTTTTAAAACAAAAGATACATGCGTTTTTGTTTCTATTTTTCCTAAGAAATTAAAAATAGATTTTAGAAAATTTTAAATTAATAAAGAAATTTAAAAAATTAATTACCAATTTAAATAACAATATATACTGAAAAATCAATTTCCTTACTCTGTGCTTGAATTCTAGATATCAAATGTTTATAATGTGTTTTAGCCTTCTATAAAACGAAATAAAATAAAATCTACATACTCCCAGTTAAATTTGAACCACGTGTTTTACAAGTGCAATTAGAAAGAAAAAAAATCTCGATGTTTCACATATTAAGGACATTTGTGTTTTCTCATAGCAGAAGTGCTGAATTAAGGAATACAAACAGCTCATTTCGAAAAGAACGATCTCTTCTAGTGAAAGACAAATGCCAATGCCCATTTTATCGGCAGAACGCAGCGAACAGTTCAGGGAGGGTACCGGAAACCGTTCATTCTGAATTTCCGGTTGGTTTTCTCCATTAGACCCGTTCAGAACAGTTCTGCAGAACCGTTCCCAGTTTTCAAAGAACTGTTCATTCTCGTTCCTGATAAAGAACGGGAATGGCCATCTCTAGACCGTAGTACAATTACACGTTTAGAATTTCAACATTGCGTAAGCAATGTTTTCTAAATCATTCCGAATTGTTCTTTGAATCAAACAACAGGTAATGAAATAAATTTACTTGAATAAAAATCTTCAATTTATTCTGGTTCGAGTTATCTTTTAATAGTTATATATATTCTATTGAGCGGAATGAGGAATAACTGCAGTTTTTTAAAGTCCATCACTATTTTTTAATTGCAACAATTGTCCAAATGCATATTTGTCTAATCAACTATTATATAGATCAAACACCATTTTTTCAAAATGATGATAGTTTTTAAATACAAAATGCCCTTACAAATTGGCAACTCCTCATAGTTGCTCTCTTTAGCAATTTCCGTTAAAATTTTTATTAACACTTTCGCGACCGCTGACGTGAATTCACGTCATATGAAAATTCGAAACTCCGCCAGTGGGCGTTTCTTAGGGTTATATAAGTTACATTATTTTTAAAAAATATATCCAATATTCACATTTGTACAATCAGTGTGTTATGTATATAAATACTCTAATTAGAAAGAGTATAATCGTAATGTATATTCCGTTATATTATAAATATGAGTATAGAAAACATTGATTTAAAATAGTGTAATACAAAATAACAACAGCACAGGCGGAGCTTACTGTCAAAAATACAATAACATGCGGTCGCGAAAGTGTGAATAGTATCGATAATCAAAACTACTAAAGTTGGCAAAGTACGGCCTCTTGAATTTGATACCAGAACGATTTAATTAGAAGGTTTAACCTTACTTAATCACAGAAAATTCAATACGAAAATTATACTGGTATCCCTGGTATGGTGGTGTCCTCGACGAGCCATTACCTACGCATACATGCCAACCATCTCATTAAAAACCGTTCAATTGTTAACGCCTCCTGTAAAAACGCCCCTTTTCTCACACCACTATATTTTTATTATTTGAGTTATGTTCTCCAAATATTGTTACGATTAAATAAGACTAAAATTACGCTAAAAAATTATTGATGTGAAAAAAAAGGCGGGTACTAAAAATTGTACGGTTCATAATGAGATGGTTGGCAAGTATGCCTACGTTATATCCAGTTTTACAAATTTTATAATTTTTTTAAGCTGTAACACTTTGAATGCACATTTCCTTTTTTGGGGCACGGATTAATTTTTAAATGCAGCAGATTTTATGTAAGAAGTCATTTATTTTATTTTTTTTAATTCTTTAATTCCGGCAGTCGTCATTAAACAATTTGGCATGTCTGCTTTGTTTTCTAGCCTTCATTAACAGATGCATACTTGCCAACCATCTCATTAATAACCGTACAACTGTTAACGCTCCCTGAAAAAAACGCCTCTTTTCTCTCACCAATATATTTTTAGAGTAATTCTCTTCAAATGGTGTTACGATTAAATAAGACTAAAATTACTCTATAAATTTATTGGTGTGTAAAAAAAGGCGGGTACTAAAAATTGTACGGTTCATAATGAGATGGTTGGCAAGTATGCAGATGATTTATACAGTTTAAAATGTTCAATTTCACCTTTTTCCCTTCTTTAAACAGCAATCCCGCCTTTTCAAATTACTATAAAATATTAAATTATTTAACGGGAACTAGGAACTGAATTAATTGTTCATGGTCTGCCTAGCATACAGGTACTTTACGGCCAGATTATCATAATTGTTGTGTGCTATTTATATAGAGCCCAATGAATAAAGTACAACAGCAGAAAAAAAAATTCTGCTTGAACAGTTAAACTTCGAAAAATAAAATAGGCTAACTACAGTTATTAAATTAAGTTTAAAAATTGAGAAAATTCAAATTTATTAGAAAATATAAATATATAAATTAGTAACAGTTTATTCATAGGTAAAGTTCACAGATCCAAAAATAAAAGAACCACCAATGGTCAGGACAAGTATTGAAAAGAGAATGCCCAAAATCAGTATTAAAAAAAACCGCTTAAAACAACGACCACCTTTTTTTCTTTTAAATAGTGCTACTACAACGTTAGAGTTGCATGTGACAAACCTCAGTACGTTCAGTTCTGGTGAATCTAGTAGGCCCTGAAAGGGGCCCCTAATAAGGGCTGAGGTTTAAGTGTCGCAATCTAAATTATTTAATAACGTAATTCCATGGCACTTATTCGATTAAATAGAATAGTGGTTATTGTTAGAAAATAGTAGTAGAAAGTGAAATATCAATGATGACTCTCGCTATATTTAAAATTAATAATATATTAAAACAATAATTAATTATATAAAAACAAGGCATTATACTTGTTTTCATGCTGGAGTTAGGCGGCAGTGTGAAAGTGATTACTTAAAAATGAAAAAAATTTTATTATGAAAATTTATATCTTTCCAAAAGTTCTGTACTGACAGGTTAGTTCGATATGAGTCCAAAACTGAGAGACTGTCACTAAAAATTTGTTCCTTAAATAAAGCATTATGTTTCTTAAAGCAGGTACCTTGGTAATATCCCCAGTTTATATACACGGACTCACAAAAGAATTTCTTTTCGTTAAAATCTATGACAGGTGTTTTCTTTAAAATATATTTCACTATCTTTGTTCCAGAGAGCAACGAAATTACTATTCGTTATTTATATGCATAAAAACGCGTTACTTAAAAAAAAAAAATGCGTTTCTAGTGCAAATAATTTTGTTTTTAGGGCTACACTGAATAATTCAGATACATTATAGGATAATAATTTCTGAAATTAGTTTAAATACATAATGCACTAAAAACTGAATTTTTTATATGGTGTATTTCAAATATCCAAATAATATACTGCGATACACAAAAACAATCTTATTTTTTTTTTCTTTTTAAAATTAAAGCTATTAAGATAAATTTTGAGAAATTTCTTAACTCAAAATTAAAAAAAAAAAAAAAAAAAAAACTATTCTACGGTTTTTAAACGCATTGATATTTAAATAGCGTAATGGGTAAATATATGTTTCATAATATGTACGATCGTGTAATATTTCTTTTTTCTCGTTATATAAAACTTGTATGTGCAGTCGGAAAAAAAAGCAACAACCGCTGTTATTTTGTTGTTCATTAACGCAGAAAAATGTAATAGATACTATTCAACAGGAAATTAAGTGTACTTTTGTAAATGGCGTAAAATTATTAATCAGAGATATACTACATATTAAAATGAGCGCCAACGTTGATTTTTTTCAACAGCAACACCCAATTTTGACTTCATACTTGAATTTCTGAGAATCTGGCAGAATAAAAATTATAATGAAAGCATTATCCATATACATACTTGCCAACCATCTCATTAATAACCGTACAATTGCTAACGTCCCTTGAAAAAACGCCCCTTTTTACACACCACTTTATTTTTAGAGTAATTCTCTCTAAATGTTGTTACGATTAAATAAGAATAAAATTACTCTAAAAACTGACTGGTGTGAAAAAAAAGGCGGGAACTAAAAATTGTACGGTTCATAATGAGATGGTTGGCAACTATGCATGAATAATAACTTGCGTAACTTTCATATTAGTATATTACATATACTTAGCTACGTAATTCTAGTTAGATAACAATGTAAGACGTAAACACATACATGAAAATAATCATACTTGACAACATTCTATTTAATATTTTTAAATATTTCGTAGCATTGTTAGAAACCACCCCTCTTTACACAAAACTAAATTTTTGGAGTAATTTTCTTCAAATGTTATTACGATGAAATCAAAAAAATAAATAAAAATAAATAAAAATAAAATAGACGGCGGTTATTGCCAATTCTACAGAATATTAATTAAAATATTGGCAGGTATAATATAATACATTTTAGATATATTTGAATATATTTAAATATATTATACTTAAGATTGATCAGACAATTCTGATATATTGTCACGTAGATTAAGCTTGGAAACTGTTAGAGGAGAAACACTAGAGCGATATAACACAGAGCATTTGAAGCTCTATTCGAGACTTTATTTTTCAATTCAACTGAATTTTACATCACTTGATGAATCTTGTAGATGTAATGAATCTTGTAGTACAGAATATTCTAGAAATCGAAAAGTTTAGAAATTACATAATATTAACTGAATAATTAACGTAAACATAATTAACATAATGAACAAATAAGCAATAAACAATTTAAAATTATAGAATTTATTTTTAAACAATTGCCCTTTCGTGGAATCGAACTCAGGACCTTTGGATTCGTAGATCGGCGCTTTGCCTCACAGCCACGGTGTTAAAAAATTAAACGGCTTTCGTATGTGTGCGTTTAATAAACTTGACATTAATAATGTTCTCTAATAATGAGGAAAAACTTTGTTGTCAGATTTTGCAATTCTTTTTGTTCAATAATTGCTCCTAAATTTTAAATGTAACGGTTAATCGTAACTGCACTTCGAAGATTAATCGTTTATTAATTATGTAATATCAAAGATCACTATTCAAACATATTGGAAATGTTTTGAATAAAATAGTAGCGAAATCTGGCAACACTAGTAGCAAACAAAATAATCTAGTACAGCAACAACGCATAAAATTTCTCAGATAAATTGAAGAGCTTGTTTCCAAAAGGCGTTAAGTCAAAAATTTCAAAAATTGACTTTTCAATGCATAAGGTCGCAGCACACGTCTAAGAATATATTTTCAATAAGTAGAAGTTCCAAACGAAGTTTAGTCATAATAAAAACAGAAAGTGAAATCCGTGTTTTTTCCAAAAAGAATTAAGTCACAAGTAAGTTTTGCGCCAAAAAGGATTAAGTCAAGTTTAACCAATTGTAGCGTGCCTTGAGATCACGTGGTTTGTCTGGCCTTGAATGAAAAGTCAAAAGTAAGGAAAAAAATGTTTTTGTTAATTGTCACATTGAGACAGATTTTTTTTTTTTTTTCTCATAGAAAAATATAAAGATGAATGTATTTATCACCTTTATTATAATGTGTTTGTAAATATTTTAATTTTGGTTTTGGAACCCCGAAAAAAGACATTTGTTCCTTCTGTATTAGGACAAAAACACGAATGGATTCAGAAAAATGTACAGAAAAAAATAAAAGACCCTGTTAACTGAACGTTTGATTCATAAACATCGGAGAAAAAAAAAAAAAAAAAAAAAAAATCTCTTTTAGGGCTTATAGGAGAAGATGAAATTACAATATGTTTTGATCTGATGCAAAATCAAGAATTACAACACAAATAAAAATTACACCATGTTAGGAATGTTTTCAGCAGTGGCTGCTCAAAAAGACCTCACATTCGCATACTATTTACCAGTACGTGGTCGCTCCTACTTACCAGCAGATATAAGATTCGGACGAGTGGAGACTAGTTTAAAGAAAGTGGATACAATTTTACTTTGTAATGAATATTTTGAACATTTCTCTAAGGTTGGAAATCATTTCGAGTATAAGAAGCAGTAGAATATTTTAGACTGGAAAAAATTTGCACATAGTTGTCTGAAAAGCAAACAAGGTTTCTTGATTTCAGAGGCAAAAGTACTGGAAATTACGAAGTGAGACGTGGGAATCAAGACGTTTTGGTCCGTTTTGCCCTCAAAACATCCTGAAACGAGGGACGAAAAGTCTCCCCTGCGTCCCTTCTGAAATAAAAACAAAAAACAATCTGAAACAAGCAAAGAAAAACAGATGCTTTAAAATTACTTAACGCTTTGGGAATTAACAAATTGCACGAATGTTTTTATTTTTATGAATAATGTCTTAGTGATACCGTTAACGCCAACACAAGGGAAAATAATGATAAAGATGGCGAAAAAGAATTTGTAAATGAATATTTGTAGTATCTAACTACCTTCCAAAATTGTATAGCTAAAATTTATGCTGTATTTACATTAAAAAAAAAAATACTTGGATTAGTTTCAAATGGAAGTAAGTCATTTCATTTCGTTATTTGTTAGTGCCAAAAGGGCGTAAGTCATTGTTTTGTTCCAAAAGGAGTTAAGTCATTTCTTTCTTTTTTTTTATTTCTAAATAACTATACTGTCAGGATTTTTTTAAACATGCAATTTAGTGTTATTATCATCCATAGATTACTGGGAAAAATTATCTTTTCTTTAAATTCAATAATAAATCTTACATAAGAAAACCGCGTTTTCTCAAGAACTGAAAAAAATGACTTAACGCCATTTGGAAACAAGCTCTTCAATTCATCTTTAAATTTCAAATGTTTGCGCTGATAATATTATATTACTAGTGACCTCTCTCTCTCTCTGTGTGTGTCTATATCTATCTACATATATATATATATATACATATATATATTTACATTGTGAGGGGAGGAGGATTTATGTACGCGATACTGATTAGTGCAAAAACGAGTTACATGTGTTACAACTCAAGTTTTACATGTTTTCCCATTACATTTTTCGTTTTCTATTTCAATACTTTCAGTAGAAGGATCTAAATCATACTTGCCAACATACTAATAAATATTCCGTATTATTGTTAACCCCGCCTTCTTTTTCACAACAGTATTTTTTTAGAGTATTTTTCGTCTTATTTAATCACAATTGTATTTGGAAAATATTTCTCTAAAAAATTACTGGTGTAAAAAAGAAGGCGGGACTAACAACACTACGGAATATTAATTAGGATGTTGGCAAGTATGATCTAAATTCATAACGGGGTTTTCAGGTAGCAGGAGGCGTTTGTATGTCCTAGGGCAGTTGGTTATTTCTTAATGTGGGGGAAAAATAAGTGAGTGCAGTTGATAGTTGCCCATTTTTAAACGACCTGAAACATAAACAAACATAAACACCGTCTGTCGTGAAACACGACAGCGTTTTAATTGTTTAGATTTATTTTTCTGCATTATTAACAAGATCTTCTAATTTAACAGCATTTAATTTAAATTTTCTCCGCTTAGCGATCTTCCCGTTTCTCCCCTGTACGGCAGCTTACCGGCTACGCGCTGATTCTTCCCTCCGTGGAACTTCAAATGAGGTTTCACCCCCCTCTCCCTCTCTCGGCGCACGCTGCCGCGATGGATCGTCGCCGATTGGCTCGGAGCGCCGTGACGTTTTTGGGGAAGCTGACTAGCAGGCAGAAATCCTCTGACACTCTTAGAGATGACTTGGTAGAAGGAGCAAGCGTAAGAAATTTGCCGTGGCCGCGCTCCCGCGCGCGCCTCGGGCGTCTTCGTGGATTATTGCCGCGTGAGGATAACCTCTAATTACAATTACGATTTATAACTCTAAAATATTAAATCTTGTGAAATAAACTCGTATTTTGAATCAATATAATTTAATATAATGTCCGTAATAAGTTTTGTGGTAATTGTTCGACTCATCTCACGGATGCACGTGGATTCCAAATATGTAACGATCCCTAACACGAGGAGCAACCGAGACCGTTTTGATGAGGACGAAGCATGGATGCAAGTCACAGTCCTAATTGATGAAATACAATTAATAAAGAGTAATTAATTTTTCAACAAATGTCTCTTCTTCTTCATTCTGCAAGATAATGGTAAGAATATTTTCTATTATTTTAACGTGCTTCTACTGGTGGCACATCAATAGCGATTTCGTCGTGGACATTGGGTTATTGCACCAAGCATTCCCTCAGAACTTTCCAGATTGCTTTTCTGCAAAAAAATAAACTATTGCATTTCTGCAAAAATAAACTGTCCTGGAATAGATTCTACTATCGTCTAAAGACGATGGAACTTTGTTCTTTTAGTACGATCACGTCGATAACTTTTCCTAAGCAGATGATGCAAGAATCTATCTTTTACCCCACACACTTCTCCACATTATGGTACCGTGTCTTTTTTGCACGATGTGCCTGTTTTATAAAAATGGAATTAGAACAATAGAAGATAAAAATTCAAATACTTTGAGCTAAATTTGAAGAAGAACATGATGGAAAGTAGTGTATTTAGAATTCGTTCTTTTTCATCGTTCTACCGGAAATTGACTGTTAATTCCGTTTATTGGATTAGGCCTCTGCAAGCCACATTTCGCCGTTACATTGTTTTGTTAACATGCAATAAATTGACGATCGTTTAGAATCTATAAAAGCATGCTACTTATAGCATTCAACATGAAACTATTTCGGTTAAAGCTTTTCAATTCCATCGACGTCTTTTTGAGTGTCTCTCAAAGAAGATATGGGACGCCGTATGTTTACTTGAGTCCTCTCTTCAAGACCTGTTCTCCTGAAATGTTGATTCCTACTGTATCCTTTTTAACGGGTGTTAGTTTTTTTTTTCTTCTCTCCTATAGCACGAACTGTATAAAAAATAGAACTATTCAAACAAAAAAAAACTATTTATTCAACGGACATACAGGCTATTCATAGCTACATTTTATTTTTTTTTGACATCTTAAGTTATAGATGTCCGATTTAAATGATTTCCCATTTAATATACCTTCAAGTATTTAGTTTTTTTGTGTGTTATTTTTAAGAAAATATATATATTATCATCATATTTCGTTTTTTGTTGGAAATGTTCGGCCAAACAAACAAAAAAAAAAAAAAAAAAAAAAAAAAAAAAAGTTTTTTTTAAATAATTTTTATATGTGTGCTTTGTATATATGTATTCTCCAGTAGTAGAGACGTTCGCAATTTTTTTTATTTAACATCGATTTTGCGTACATACTTTTGAATTATTGCATATTTTCCTTATTATTTATTATTGTGTGTAAATATATATAAATATTTCTTGAGTTTTCTAAGTATCATAAGTTATATAACTTTATATTTACAAATCACAAAATGTGAATTAATTTTTCAATTTGATTTCTTTTTATTTTTGATCATTTACAATTTAGTTATAATTACATGGAAAGAGCCAATTTTGAGTCACAATTGTAAGTAATATTGATTTTTGGAGTTAGTTGTGGTGGCTCTACGTCATGCTTGGTGACAAGGAGAATTTATGTGTTTTTTTTATTTATTTTATTGATTATCTATATTTTTTTTAGACTTGTTCATATATTCTTACATTCATTTTAATTTTTGAGTTTCGTGGTGGCTCTACATCAAGCCATACTACGTAAAAAAAAAAAAAAAAAAAAAAAAAAAATTATGTGCTATTTAACTTATTGTTTAAGTAACCTTGATCATAGATACACATTTTTCTTAATTTTTTTAATGTTGTTTTTTTGCCAATTTCTAATAGCTACAAGGTCTGAATTTTAGTGTATTTATATATTTTTTTTTCTCATTTATCACATATTTATATGAGCGAATTATCTTATGGCTTATGCATAAACTTTAGGTATAGCTAAGTTTTTTTTTCTTTTCCAAGTCAGTTAGATAAAAAAAAAAAAAAACAATTACACAAACAAGATTTTTTTTCACATTCTTTTTATATTTACATTCACATTAATAGAATGACTTGTTACGTAAAAGTAAGCTCTTTACGCCTTTTTTAACCTCAAATTTTTTTTTGGCTTCTCACATTATAATATCACTTAATTAAAAGTCTTTGTATTTCATTACAAAAAAAAGTCTCAATTTTACACATGTGTTTTCTTGTAAAACCTAATTGTTTTTTTGTCAAATGTTTTTTTTCTCAATCTTATGTTTTTGTGTCACATAACTTCAATTTTGCTTTGCATTTCCAAAACTTTATTTCATTTTTAAAATCTCCATATAACCTGCACATTCAATGCATTGGGTTAGGAGTCCTCAAAATATTTTTATTTACATTTATTCACATTCAATTACCTTTATTTGTTTTGTTCATTTTTCAAAACGTTTTTTTTTTCATTTTCCAAAAACTTCAATTTATTTATCTAAATCTCCATATAACCTGCACACTATAATGCATTGGGTTAGGAGGCATCAATATACATGTTCAATTCACAAATATTTACATTCATTTAACTTTAGTTATGTTTTATTTATTTTTTACACTTTTAGACTTTAGTTCTTCTTGTTCTGGGTTAGATTTTGGACTTCAACTTATTCAACTATGTTCAATAGTTTATTTTCACACATTTTGGACAGCGTTTATTTTGGCGGTGTAAACGTCTGGACCGTTCACAATTTATACACTTTACACTTTTTCACTCACATTCACCAGTTGTTTTGGAGGAGGCAATTTGGTGGTGAGATTGCATAGATTGTTATGGGTTGATTTCTGTCTTCTTTCATGGTTCTTGATTTGCTTTTGTCTATTTATCTATTAGGTGAAATTTTTTTTCATCCTTATTACATACACGTTCATTTTAGTTCATTGCAATAGTTTTTTTTTTTTTTCTTTCGAGCCTTCAGGTGCTCTGATTTACATTAATATAATAGCTCTTCATGTGGTTCTCCTTTCCTGCACTCATTGGCAACCCATTGATGGGAATGACGGTTCCTGTTTATGGACAATACACGATGGTACTGCTGGACAGACCTATGCGGTATTGTGTCATTCGTGCAGTATAGGCAATGACCACTGTTTAATATTGTTACCGTACAACTTTTATTTATTCATTTCAATAGTTTTGTGTGTTATTCTTATAGCCTTAGGGTATTTTTTTTATTTACATTAATAGGGGAATTATTTTCCTTCTTACTTTCACATTCCTATTCACACATTCAATAGTTGATTTATTTAATTGCTATGTGCAGTTAAATTTTGTAGTGTGATTCATATGTATTTTGCAATGTTCAATTTGTTTTGTTTGTTTTTCTCACATATTTTCATTACTGGTTACACTCTTCAATAGTTTTACTTACTCTACATTTTTGTTCATTTGTACTTCCACAATTGAGTCAACTTGGTTAATTCTTTTTATATTGTTCTCATAGTTTTTATATACTAGGCCAACTTTTACACGATTTTCACATTTACACATACACACTTTTCAATTTTACTTGGGAAATATTGTGCATTTATTTACACTTCACACATTCCTATAAGATGACATTTTCTCACAAGCAATAGATTTATTCATGTTATGTGACAAATTTTTTTTTGGGTATTCAATCTCAGTACTAATATTCACATGTTATTTTTTTTCAACAGACTTAAATTCTCAATATTTTTGTTTGTTGTTCCCAATTCACTTACATAAACACATTTCATTTGTTTTCGTGCTTTAGTTTTATTATTCAGTTCACTTTTGTGACTCTTGTGAGTTATTCAATAGTATTTTTATGGTTACACAATGTTCTAGTTACACTTCCACATTTCACTTTTACTTTGGGTTAACCACACGTCATAACCCAAACTTATATTTTCACATCCAATAGTTTTTAAAAAAAAAAAAAAAAAATGTGACATATATTTTTTTTTTCTCATTTTTACCAATGTATTCAAGTGCATCTTAAACGTTGATGTGTACAATTTGCTTAACAGATAGTTTTTTTAACCAGTATCTTCATACAATACTTATCAGAACACATATCATTGTTCAAAAAAAAAAAAAAAAAAAAAAAAAAAAATGTGTATGTTTATTTACTCAATTTAATCTGTTTTTTTTTATATTATGTGTGTTCATCAATATTCGATTTCAAAATTTTTCATTAGGCTTTGCTATAGCTATATATGTATTTTTGTGTAATTTTATTTTTTTTATATCATTCACATATATTATTCGGAAATACTAGATGTTTTATTGTGTGTGTATTACTTATTTAAAAAGTACTTACCATAAACCTCGTCAGGACTTAGATCACTAATTGTGAACGAAAAGGTCGTACTACGAATTTCTTAGAAACCTTTAGTGATAATAAAGACTGTAATACAAAGGGTACTTTTAAATCAAATATTACATATTTATTGAACTGCCAAGGCATCAATTTGATTACATATATCATGAAATGTTTTAATAAGTTTTTCTAAATGGCAGAATTAATTCAAACAAGGCACTGACCTTATGTTTATGTATTATATAAAAAAAAAGTTTTTTTATTGACATCTACAGCAATAATTTTATTCATACAACTATGAAAAGCTTGTCTTGTGTTCATAATTATTTATATACACTTTTATTTATATTCACCTCTCATATTTTTTTGTTTTCATTGCCTTATTTTTAGCAACTGACCTATTTCAATATGTATAAAAAAAAAAGATAATAATGGTTATTCTTACCTTTAATCCCTTCGTACGGTTGTATCGGGATTGCATCTTCCTGCAGGGATGTAGTCCTGATGTTCGCCGTCCTCTTGCATTCTCTCCAATCTGGGAATATCCTAGGCGCCATTCCCGAGTTGAAGAGATGCCTTCCATACCTTTTTTTTTAGGTTTCAGTTGTTGTTGTGTTTATTTTTTTTCCAGCATAACTGGTTGTTTGTACTCACAGATGAAGACTTATTTTTCAAAATGTTATAACATACTTAGTTCAATAAGACTGTAGTACATTTTAGCAAACACCAATTTTTCTTTCTCAACTACAATCTATGGCAATGTTATGTGAATGTAAAAATGTGAGTTGTATGTCAACGTTAAATAAGACACAAGACTATGGTATAAAAAAAATATGATTTTATTTATATCAAATCAAATCTTTGTAAGAGGTATACTTACCTATATGCTGGCATTTTACAGCTATTTCTGTAACCTCATTCGATGTCAAAATTTTTTTAGACACACTGTGTGTCTGCCTGTAACCCTTTGTAGGTGACTGATCTATGCCCGTCGAATCCACCTCCTCGGTTGCTCCGTCTGTTTCTTAGCGTTCCCTCCCTGGGCTCTTGTTTTTTTTCAAATCCCGTTTTTGGGGAGAGTGTCGTGAAACACGACAGCGTTTTAATTGTTTAGATTTATTTTTCTGCATTATTAACAAGATCTTCTAATTTAACAGCATTTAATTTAAATTTTCTCCGCTTAGCGATCTTCCCGTTTCTCCCCTGTACGGCAGCTTACCGGCTACGCGCTGATTCTTCCCTCCGTGGAACTTCAAATGAGGTTTCACCCCCCTCTCCCTCTCTCGGCGCACGCTGCCGCGATGGATCGTCGCCGATTGGCTCGGAGCGCCGTGACGTTTTTGGGGAAGCTGACTAGCAGGCAGAAATCCTCTGACACTCTTAGAGATGACTTGGTAGAAGGAGCAAGCGTAAGAAATTTGCCGTGGCCGCGCTCCCGCGCGCGCCTCGGGCGTCTTCGTGGATTATTGCCGCGTGAGGATAACCTCTAATTACAATTACGATTTATAACTCTAAAATATTAAATCTTGTGAAATAAACTCGTATTTTGAATCAATATAATTTAATATAATGTCCGTAATAAGTTTTGTGGTAATTGTTCGACTCATCTCACGGATGCACGTGGATTCCAAATATGTAACGATCCCTAACACGAGGAGCAACCGAGACCGTTTTGATGAGGACGAAGCATGGATGCAAGTCACAGTCCTAATTGATGAAATACAATTAATAAAGAGTAATTAATTTTTCAACAAATGTCTCTTCTTCTTCATTCTGCAAGATAATGGTAAGAATATTTTCTATTATTTTAACGTGCTTCTACTGGTGGCACATCAATAGCGATTTCGTCGTGGACATTGGGTTATTGCACCAAGCATTCCCTCAGAACTTTCCAGATTGCTTTTCTGCAAAAAAATAAACTATTGCATTTCTGCAAAAATAAACTGTCCTGGAATAGATTCTACTATCGTCTAAAGACGATGGAACTTTGTTCTTTTAGTACGATCACGTCGATAACTTTTCCTAAGCAGATGATGCAAGAATCTATCTTTTACCCCACACACTTCTCCACAACCGTCATTATTCGAGATAGATGTTACTTCCGGGCTGAAAAACTACGATTTCACTTGAAGGCTGAAACGCTACGGGCTGAAAATCGACGACTTCTTATAATGAATCATAGATAACTATATCTATCAATGAGCCATAGATAATTTTGAAAAGTAAGATTCTCTGCTAAAAGTTGGAGAGTTTTTATTCTAGTGCCCATCGTATGAAATTATTTAAAATGATTAGTCTTATCAATAATTATTTTTACTAGTTTTCTTTTAGGTAAGGTATAGTAGAAAGATAATAGTTGTATTTATATGCTCTTACTAAAATAATACTTACAATAAAAACCTATGTTTTTCAATATCCGTTTTAATTAATTTAATTATAATTGATATTCTTTTTTCTTCTTTAGAATGTTATCCAATTAACACAGGTAGATTCAACCAGGAATGATATTTTCGCATTTTGTTTCACCACCAAATTCAAACAATAATAATTATTATTTTTAATCTCAAACATTCATAAACAGTTATTGTAGCCATTTGTTGTACTTTCTGTAAGGAAACTAGTAATAACAAGGAAACATACAAAAATTTTATTCCTGATCTTTGATAAAACATACAAAAAAAAAATAGGTGGTTTTTTTCTTATTTACCATAAAAAGTGTAGATTGATCGTGATGATGTAAACATTATTCCTTCGTTCAGTTAATCAATTGTCTCCTATCTATCGTGAAATAATTTTATTGGTGTTAAATATCAGTTCATAAATTCTTTGAATTTCAAACATTTATAAACATTCATTGAATTTTTATTAAAAAAGGACACTCGCACGCACAAAATTTAGAGGCTTTTAAATTTTGATTCCTTTTTATGAAACGTGTTTTAAATAATTTACGAACAATGTCTTCGAAAACTGTTCAAAGTACTTAATAATAATATAAAAATTTATGTAAGTGTAGGGCTCTAGTTCCTTCTTTTTTTTTTTTTTTTTTTTAAGCCTTAAGGATAAACGTCCGGTGAAGCTATGAAAACGCAAACTGTCAAAATACATCTGCTAAATCAAATCAGATTCAAAGTTAGTCTCATAATATTATCATTTTGAAGATGAAAATACCAAAAGATAAAAACTACATGGTGTAAACTCAATTCGCAAAGTTAAATTCAAAACATGCAGTGGAAATGGTTGATAAATGTATTTATTAGTCGTCACAAATTTATACCTGCTAGTTTTAGTCCTGTAAACAAAGCAAAAAGCAATTGTCGTATGGTATATCATAGCTGGAATTCCCCCTCCCATTTTACAAAACACTTTAAAATGGGAGAAATTGTCAATTTTTTTGCTACCAGTATTTTTATACAGAATTTTATGCCGTATTTTTATTGTAATGTGTCGAGATTAAATAGGATAGATTGTATTGTATAAGAAGAGTGGTAGTAAAAGTCGCAAAATTCTCATTCCTCAAAAGGCCCTGAAAAAAAGGGCGGAGATTTCGAGCTCGTTTTAGAGCATTTAGTTTACCATGGGAGATTCACGTTTAAAGCATTTTAGAGGGAGCCGAAAAAATGTTAAATCATTTAAATTTTATCCTTAGCAAATAATACTGTAAATGTCATCAGCATACATGTACACTGACGGGTTAGACCTTTAAAGGCGTAATTTTAATTCCCAAATGAAAAAAACTAACCTAGGTCTATTTTATTTTATTTATTTATTTTTTTTTTTTTTCAAATTTTACTTTTGAAACTTAATGGGAATATTTTCATTTATTTTTGTTCTTCTAATACTTTTTGTAAATTTCGGTGGATTTTGAATTTAAATGTTCAAAATGTCCTTACCCCTGAAAAGGTTAAACATAAATACGCAAAATTGTTTTTAAATAGTGTGTTAGTTTAGACGAAAATCTAATAGCGGATTTTCTTCTTCTTTTTTTCATAAATTAATTAATTAATTAATTTTTGGAGAACACTGAGAGGTATCGATCGCAAAAGGTTAAAATTTATGCAATAAGAGTGTTTGTGGCTTACTTAGCCGAATACACGTGTGAAGCGGTGACACTCCGATTGGACGATAGGCTGCAAAATTATTTGCATTAATATCGATGTTCAACTACAACGAACCTGGTTTTTGATGTGGGAAACACAATTAATAACAGAGGGCATGTCTATGACTCAGCGAATTCCCCAATGAAATTTATAAGTGGAAAACTGTCTTTGCAATCGTAAATGCGTCGTATGGTGTAGGCCATAGTCTGTTTGCTTCTCTAAGAATACTAGTTTCGTTTGGATACCTAAGAGTTGAAAAATGTGTTTTTATCGAAAGATACGAACTGCAATATTATGTATTCCCTGTATGCAACTAATGTTGTAATTTGTTTTTTTTTTTTTTTCCCTTCAAATGGTTTAATTATTTTGTGTAAAATTATTGTATCCAGTTGAATATTAATACTGACACCAGGAAAAGCAAGGTATATTTTATAAATAAATAATTTTAATTATCGTGGTATTTAATCCTGTTTTCAATTTTATTTTACTCAAGAAAACGTTGGTGAAACGACGTTCTAAATACCAGCAAAGTTAGGATAATATGATATAGAGATTTGTTTTGATTGGTAGCTTAACTCCATCTCTTTAATGGAGGTATTGTACTTCACACTAAATTATAAATGTTACCATGTATGCAAATCGTAGAAAAATAAATTTTTATTGAAAGATAGTAGTATGGGAGCGTGGGCCAGGTTGCAACAGTTTTTAGAAAATTAAACGTATCGTTTAATGCAATTACGTTTTCCTGTTTGTAATTGCTGTTTTCATTAGCATAAATAATCATCTATCATATTTATATATTTTTTTAAAAATGTTCGTTAATATTGCTAGTTTTAGCACAAAAAATTCTTTTTTTAATTATTTGCCTGTTACAATTTGCCCCGGATTTGGAGCTAGTTGTAACACACGTGTGGCACATTGTAACGGATACAAAGGGAACCCTAACAATAAAAACGACAACATTTCAAAATGTTTTTTTGTTATCAATCATTTATTAATTTATTAAAAAAGACAATTAATAACTAATATTAAATTATAGCCTTCTTGGTATAGTAAAAATGAATTATGCCAAATGAATTTTCGTAAAAAATGGATAAAATTAACATAGTAGTCAATCTTAATCATAGTTGAAATTAGTTCAAGCAAATGATGTTTTGTTCCGGTAATGCATTTAATGTGTTCTCAAATTTTGCAAATTAAGCATTATACCCATTCTTCTGCAACGGATAGGGTTTAGCAGAGCTCGAATTCTCTGTCCTTTTTTCCTGACACTCTCACTGATGAGAAATTTCTGCTTTTTTTCTTCTACCATTATTTTTACGCAATATTCTCTAATTCGTGATTAAATCGTGATTATAATTCGTCATTAAATAATCACGGCACTATAATGTAAAAATATAGAAAATATTTCTGTATAAATACAGTAATGGCAAAGAAGCCAAAAATTTTTCATTTTTGAAAGTTCCTTTAAAATGGGTGGAGACTTCAAGCTCTGGTTGTAGGCATCTCCACAAGCCACTCCTCCAATATGGTACAACTGGTCCCAAATTTTTTTTTTTTGAACTTGCCCCGTTGTATGATTTTGGACATTTTGTTCAGTTATAAATATATATAAATATATATATAACGATTTATATTTAGAAAAAAAAAAAAAAAAAAAAAAACATTTATTTTATTATTGAACACACAGACTAAATAAATAGCTATAAACATTTCTTTAAAGTATAAATTAACATACCTTTAATCAAAATTCACGATTTTTTTCCCCAATAACTGGCAAAAATTAAGCACGTGTACAGAACCTCTCATTAACCATTTCTGTGGAGCACCGATTGTGCTTACATTATAAATTGCGTCATAAGAATTATGTTTATAATGATATCTAATCACAAATGTTTCAAACTATTTCGTAAATTGCGTGTTACTTACCCCTATGACAACTAGCCCCACGCTCTCCTACATAAATTATACAACTGTTAAATATATTTGAATTAACCGGCACAAATTATTCTAGCATAAATAATTATAAAATGCGTTTATAATAAAATAATTATAAAACCTTTATAATTAAAAATAGTATTAGTAAATCGTATGTATTTTATGTTTTAAACTTGTATTGTGAATTATATTTGTATGACTGTACCTTAAAATAATAATAATAATATTTTTTTTTTTCTTTCCGTTTTGCATTACTTTGTTCTGTATTATTGCTCGACAGAATTTAGGTTTAAATTATGTATTAGAGTTTTATAGGATTATGAATGAGCTTCTTTCTAAAAGTATATAAAATGTAAGCATTTCATACCATTAATTCCAATATTTATAAAAGGACAAATAACTTTTCTATCCGCAGTATGATTTGTGCATCTTGTATAATGATATACGATATATTGTTTCATTTAAATTTAAAAAAAAAAATGTCTTTGAAAAATAATTAAATTCATTACCGTTAAATTCTCTGCTTGCCACGTAAGGCATTAAAAAATATTCTGTTAAAGGATTGAATATTAAAATAATAATAGAATGAACTTTAAACTATATACTCATGACTTATTAAGTGATTAATCTAAAAGCGTTTCGTTTTCAGATTTTGTACAAAGTTTGTATTTTAAATATCTCATAAGCTATTTTTTGTTTGTATAACTCTAAATGTGTTTATAATTTGCGAATTTATTCTAGCTGGTTGCAGTTTTTAATGCCTTCGATGTATAGTTTTATATTTTTCTGATTACTTTTTTTCTGAATTTTCCGTTGATGGATTAATAGCGCGAAAAAATTAACTTTCTCAACATGTTTATTGCATATACCCAATATTTTAAATTATGCTTTTAATTATTAATTAATCCTCAGGTAGTTCAAACTTTTATTTGCGTATTTGAAATTTAAATGTTTTCTTAATTATTTTAAATTAAAATTCATGCAACTATATATTTAGTACATGTATGAATTTTATATTTATATTTTTATTAATTTAACTTGAAATATGTTTACAATTTCAAAATTAAAACTAGCTGATAACAATTTTTAAGGCATTAAATGTTATTATTTTTATGTCTTTAAAGTGACTAATTTTTGGACTTAGCATTCAATGGTGATGGAGAAATAATATAATGAAAATAATTTGTTTCCCATTTAAAAGTATTCTCCAAAAATAATAGTAATAATAGTAATATCAGTCAGAACACATTTCGTTTTGGACTGCGAACAGCCAAAATTTTTCCCCACGGTAAACGGGACGGAACTACGTGTCTTACATACACGAACATTAATGTTCACATTGACTACTTCGAAATTTATGATGTTGGTAGCTCACAGCAGTTTGTTTTGAGAACTCGCAACGCCAACAAATGCATTAAACTTTGTTTGTAGACTCAAGTTTTCTAAATATATTATACACTGCCTTATGTTAAATTAATGAACGCTTACTATTTCAGACACTTTTTAAATATTTCAAAAAGTACTAGACGAAGCATCTTGAAATTTCAGGAATATGAAGAACATGTCAGGAATATGAATTTCAGGAATATGTAGAACCTCATCCATTGCAGTAAAAGTTTTGCCTCTAAAGTAAAAGGGGGACCAGTACAAAAATTAAATGAAAATGAAAATATTTCTGATGAACCTGTAAAAAGTAAGCTTGAAATGCGATCTGGCTGCAGCATTTGATTATGAGGTTCGATATTATTATCAGTGTAATATTTTTTTTAGATTACCACATGTGTGCATGGAAACATGATGTTTTCTTATATATATATATATATATATATATATATATATATAAAAAAATGTCATTTTTATATCTACAACAAGCAAAGTATTGAGCCCAATGCAAAGCCATTTTCAGAAAACTTTATATACAACATTATACACAGCATACTGCAATCAAAGTTTTAAACATTAAATACCTAATGAAATATGAACATTCTTACTAAATAATTTTAACTGCGCATACACAAGGTTTAGCGAAATTAAATTTTTAAAATTTAATTGCTAAATGTATAAGCTACTTATATAAACCCCCCAAATAAATATATAAATTAAAATAGTTGTACGCGGCATCTTATTTAATATGTAGACTAGCACAGTAAAAAATAATTGAAAAATTAATAATTAGATGTTATTACATTGTTCAAACGGCCACACCTTTTTTCAAGGACTCTCCCACCAGCACTATTATACAATATATTTCCTTTTAAGTTTTAAAGCTTTTTTAATATCAAATATTCCTAAATAATAATAATGGTGCAGAAAAATAAAAAGAATTCAGGGAGTGTACGAACTATGCATTAACATTCGAACGACATGTTTACACAATTTTTAGCGAAATGGGTTGAGTTTATTATTTTTTTTTTCTTTCCCTCATTGTTTATATTTTGAGCATTTTTTTACTGTAAATATAACGAGTTCCAATAATAATTTAAAGCTTTCAGCATAATGCATAAAGTCGATAAAGCAATATTTTTTGAAAACTTCGGATTCATTGTTACTTCATATAATATCGAAGCACTCAATCCAAAAGTGTTTAAATGTAGTCGTTAATCAGTTTCAATTCTCGTGAAGGGATCGCGGCGGTCTTAATTTTTTTACAATCGTTTTGTTAACCCTAATTTTCAAAAAGAAACCGTTTTTATAGGTTTTGGCATACTTGCCAACATACTAATTAATATTCCGTAATATTGTTAGCCCCGACTTTTTTTTCCTACCAGTATCTTTTTAGAGTTTTTTTTTTTTTTTCTAATTTAATCGTAACTGCATTTGGAGAATGTTACTCGAAAAATTTACTGGTGTAAAAAATAAATAAATAAATAAATAAAGGGTGGTGATGGTGTGGGGGGGGACACTATGGATTATTAATTAGGATGTTGGCAAGTATGGCTTTAGTGTTATTATTGCATCGAAATCTCCAAGATAATTTCCTTTTTGAAAATTATGATGGCATTAATATATAACGATCATTAAAAAAGTAGAAGAGCTGAGACAGTTCTTTTTCCTTTTTCCAGCACCATATATGCAATGTTTTACATGAATAATCTTGAAAGTTAAAAAAATGAAAAAATCTACTTTAAAAATATTAATAATTTAATCTGGTATAAAGTATATTTTTATAAATGAACTGCATTGTCATTATTGAGTGTTACGATGTTTTCCTGCTAGCATCTTTTTAAATGAATAATTTAATTTTAATTATCATGAAAAACGTTGCTTAAACTTAAAAAAAATTCTTTTGGTCGTTAGGGTATATTATAAAATATTTCAAATATCATGAGTATCACAACACTCAAGTGATATTCCCCTAAGAGTAAAATAAACTCTCTTTAAAATTTTCTAACTTAACAAAATTGTTTCATTTATTACAAAATGCAAATTACCGTAATTACTGGTAGATACCCAGCAGGTTATATAATCCAGTTATGCACCAGAAATTTCAGTTGATAAATAAATTTATATTTGTACGAGCTCTTCCTTCGAAAAAGTCTAGATTTCTCTATTAAATGAAATTTATGGTGGAGAAATGACACATCTTACCTGCGGGTTATATACCAGAAATTACGGTATATTGCTGCGTAATATATTTTTGTGCATAACAACAAAATTTACAAAATTTAATGTGGATGCACTACACGAATTTCTTAAATTTCAGATAGATTCTTTCTTTCCAAATTCTTTCTACAGATCATATATTTTTTATAAGATAAGGAAAAATTTTTTTTATTTAAATTATAAATATTGCCCTGTTCTTTGTCATAACTACTTTAAAAAAAAGTGACTTTTGATTACACAGATAGAGAAAAACAACATTTGTTAAATTTCGTTTGACAATTCTTGAGGATCTATACAAGGAAACTATCCCATTCTGTAACAATAATTAAAATCCAAACAAATCAATTGAAATATATAAACATGCTTTTTAACGCAGAAATTAATTGCCCTGGTCAGCTTATTTCCGCGATGAAATTTCTGAGTGCTTAACCGCTTAACCACTGTCGCACTCTAATTAATTTGAGCCCATAGGCCGTAAAGATTAATACATTTTCTTTATGTCCCAGTAAAAAAAAAAACCTATATGTCCAAGATTTGCCGAAATCCATATGGTTCGTGCTATGGTGACCTATAATATATGTCCTAATTTCAGCTCATTCGTACAAAACGTTTAGGTGCTATCGTGTACACACATACATACATTCACACACACACATCACTGTAAAAATAGCAAAAATGAACTCAGTTGAAGTTGAACTTAATATACATAGAAATACAAAAAATCTTATAGTCAGATTTTTGACATGATTACAACAATACTTTCCTTACATATGTATGTTCGGAAAGTAAAATGAAACATTTGAAATACTCAATGCAACTATGCGTAAACAGTTGTTTAATAGAAAAGATTATTGAAATGCTTTATGTCTTTGAAAAATAATAAAAATGCTTCAAAAAATTACCTAAACGTATTGATGAAGTCTTCATAGAAAATCCTTAGATAAATAAAGAAAAATGAAATTAATAACAGTAATTATACTAATTAATAATAACAGGAGACTTGGCGTTGGAATATTAAAACCCGTCTACGTCAGAAACGCCAAAAGAAAAATATTTGCGATGCAAAAAAATTATAGGAAGCAGTACTGATATTAGAGACTATGGGACGAAATGGAATATTGGGTTTGTGAACTTTCGGTAAAGTATAAAGTTGTAATTTTTGCATAGCTATGTCAATAATGGAAGAGTTGTAACCTGTGTCAATTGCAACGGCTTACACATATTTGATTTCAGAGTTTAATAAAACAGGATTAGAATAACTATTAAAGGCACGGTTAACAAAAGTATAGAAAGCAGCCATTCTTTGGATAGGTGGATGACATGAACTTGCATGGGGAGGTAGAGAGACTGCAATTTTTTTTTTAAGATAGGCGGTGGATCTACAGTGCGAGAGACGAGGGTATCAAGAAATGGAAATGAGCAATTATTTTCTATTATTGCCGGTTCCTTTTGAGCACTTCTCTCTGATTTCTATATGCACTGAAGGCTACCGACACAGCTGTCTGCTCCCCAGATATATATCTATTGGCGTTTCTTACGTTGTACTTTTTACTCGCTTTAATAATCCAGCAACAAATCTAATTTTAATATTTGACCCAAATATGTTTCATGCATATTTTCAGAGCCTGATTAAGGGGGAAGCATACATTATTTATACTGACACCGTTTTTTTTTAACAAATACTTTCCTCCTATAATAAACACAAAATTCTCATTAAAAATTATTTTAAAAGAATTCTGGTGTCTAATAACGGTGAGTAAATTGGATTGTTTTACACCATTTATTTTGTATAAAAAATATTTCCTCGTCAAAGCGTGGAATTTCTATGACACGAAGTAAAAAATAATTTTAAAAATATTCCGGTGAGAGCGGAGATAATGTGCACTTCCCCCTTAATCAGGCTCTGCATATTTTTGTTTATAAACATATTTTTAAACATGGAATTTATTAACAAATTCATATGTATATATATATATATATATATATATGTATATATATTATGAATTTAGATTTATTGATATTTGCACGATTAGACAAATTCAGAATTTAATCCAATCATTTCTTTTTCCCAGTTACAGTGACATTTGTTTTTATAGGCGTTAGGGAATCGTCACATGTTACCATTTTTGTCATCAATAATCTTGCATTTATAGGAATTATAATATTTATTCATCTGAGTTTAGATACAAGCATAATTCCTTAATTTACTTTACTTTAAAGTTTAATTTATATATAAAATCGTCATACTTCTTCAGGGTTGCCAAGATTTTTATTAATTCCAGAGAATTTTCAACCCCACCTTTATTAAATACCACTTTTTTCAAAGAGAAATTTTTCATAATTTTATTGCATTTATATATTATAGTTAGATTTTTCTGTAAAAAAAAAAAGTGGTGCGTAATAAAGTTGCTGCTAATAATGCTCAAGAAAAAATTAAAATGTTAGCAACTATGCCATTCTTCCTGTTAATATCTGAATGAATATAGCAGATTTCTGTGCCAGACCTCATACGTTTTAAATGTAGGTACGAATCCTGAATATATTTTAATTCGCTACTTTATCAATAATTAATTAAAGGTATAAAAACTATACATTCTTACAAATCCTCTTCATCTCAGGAAATCGAATATAGAGTCTAAAATGTGCATTAGTCTAAAAATGAAGTTTACACAAGTTACAATTAGTCAGCTATCAATAAAGCAAACATTAACTGAAACACTAATAAAATAGACGTTATTAGTAATTGGTCCGCAAGTATGTACGATAGTTTACTGCGAAATTGGTTAAGGCAGGCCTTTTTTTTTTTTTTTTTTTTTTTTTTTCTTTGACTGTACATTTTTAGTAATTTTCAACTGTATATATAAAAGCTTCGACAAAAATTTAAAACTTTCAACGTGATTCATAAAGTCGGTGTACCAATAATTTTTCCAAATTTTGGATTTATTGACATTTGGACATACGGAGCAATCAATCCAAAAGCGCTTGAAAGTTGTCGTAATCAGCTTGAATGCCCATGCAGCGGTTTTACGTTTATACGATCATTTAATTTTACTGTTCGCAGAATTTTCAAAAATAAACTGTTATGAAAGACTTTTGTGTTTTTTTCTGAATTGAAACCTCGAAGAAAATTCTCTTTTTGAAAACTGTCGTGGCAGTATAATATGGACGGTTTATTTTAAAAGTGTGTAACTCCATATTTTTTAAATATCTATATTTTGCATAATTGTACCACATTCAGTCACATTTTTCTTTATAAAAGTGAAGGAACTCCAATATTTGCAATAAAATCCCATAAATGACATTACTTGTTATTTTCAGAAAACTATAACTTCTATATATTCATTATAATAATGAAGTTCCTAAGTTACGTTAAATTAGTTTTAATATAATTTATAAAGTCTTATAATTCTGAGTTGTATTAAACACAACAAAGTCGATAACATCCATTGAAAGTTGAATTTTTTCGGTACGCATAAATTTAGAAAAAGCTCGTTATTTCAAAAGACATTTAGAAGGTACTAATTCACTTTTGCAATGAACGTCCAACATAACAATCGTAAAAGAGTAGAAACTCTAAGGGGCTACACTTTTTTCTTAAATCAACACCACAAAAGTAGTGTCTTACAGGAAAAGAAAGAGAAACCTTTCATATGATATCGCTGTCCATAAACGTTTCCATTAGACAAATTAACTTAACAAAGAGTTATTAATTTATTCTGGTGTAAATTATGTTTTAATAAAAGGATTGTATTAGCGTTATCGATTGTATTATCTAACGATTTTTTATGCTAGCGTCTTTTAAAATGGGAAATTTAACCTTAATTATTCATGAAAAAGTCACTTAAACTTTTAAAAAATTCTATTGGCCGCTAGGATATATTATAAAATATCATGAGTTTCACAACGCTCAAGTTATATTCTCGTAAGAAGAAAATAATCTCTCTTTACTATCTCCTAACTTAACAAAAATGTTTCATTTACAACTAACCGTGAGTTATTTTGCTATATAATATAATTCGGTGCATAACAACAAAGTTCTCACGATGCTCCACACGAATTCTGGAAATATTCACTGTCACACATTGACCAATAATTTAGAAACCTTTAAATTAATATTTTATTGGATCTTCGTTTGCCCGTTGGACCTCCTTATGCATAAATAACAGCCAGCATTCGTGTGAGCAGTGATTCTACAAGCTTCTAGGGAGCATTTATGTCCAGAGTGTACCACACATTGACTACACAGACTTTAAAATCCTGGAATTGAATGGAAGAGGAGATTTCTGACAGATACTCCTTTCCAACATGTTCCAAATATTTTCTATTGGATTAAGATCCAGGCTTTGCGGCATCTAGGGAAACAGTTCGAAGTCAGATTGATGTTCACTGAACTAATCTCGATCGATTCTGCCACGATGTATGATAACATTATCATGAACAAAGTATCCGTTAACTTCTGATTAAAAATGAAACATTCAGGGATGCAATTAATCTGTCAATGCGTTCAGGTGCTGCATGGCTCTTTGATTATCCACAAGTACCACGAGGGAACCACTTCGATACATGCATAATATTCCCCAAAGTTTTATAACAGGTTTTGCTTACATTTGCCGTCAGCGAGCATTTGTAGAAACTCTGAAAGGTTTCTAATTCATTGGCTTGTTTCTGCAGAATTTTTCTTTTTTAATTCTTTATACAGATCTATAGCTGCCAAGTTTTTTAATTTATTCCGGATTGTTGTTAGTTCCGCCTTTTTTTCACACCGTAATATTTGTAGAAAAATTTTCTTCAATATACAACTACGGTTAAACACGAAGTAGAGCTGCCAACCAAATCCGGCAAATTGTTTGTACCGCCACTTTTTCTACACCACTTGATTTTTAGAGCAATTCTATTCAAATATATCTACAATGAATTAAGAAGAAATATACTCTAAAAATAAAGTGGTGTAGAAAAAGGGGCTATATGAACAATTTCCTGGATTAGATTGGCAGCTCTGATGAAGAAAATTATTCTAAAATGAATTCGATGGGAAAAAAAGGCGGGACAAATGACATTCCGGAAAAAAATAAAAAACTTGGCATCTACGCAGATCACATATTTTTTATAAGATAAGGGGGAATAATACTATATTCAAATTCTAAATATTGCCCTGTTCATTGTCGTACCTACCTTAAACAAACGAATTTCGATTACACAGATAAACGAACACAATTTTTGCAAAATTTCGTTTGACAATTCTATATGAGCCATAGTTACATCGTGTTGTGTGCTGGACTATAAACGAATCCAGTGGTTTACACCACATACAAATTTTTGTAAATATTAAAACGGGCATCATGATATGAAAGATATGGACATAATTTATATCGTAATCAATTTACAATAAAAATATGAAAAAAATGTGATATTTTTCAAAAGCCAATCCCTTAGTGTAGAATACAAAAACATTGTGTAGCGCCCGTTGTCGAAGAGGAATATACTTCTGTCCGTAGTTCATTCAGTTATAATCATTACAGAGATTCATGTCAAGAGTACAGTTATATTTTTCGGAAATTTCTTTTCAGTCTGGGGATTAGTCGGACACTACCATACTCTTAACAGTTATTATTGAAGCGTACATATTGGTAGTGAGTAGAAAAACTGTTTTCAGAATTCTTGGTGAATTCATGATCTAGCATATATATTTGGGTCATATTTTACACAAACGAACTTATTCCTCCTATATATGTCACTGCAAGAAACGAGGTCTTTTTTCTGCGAAATGTAAGGAGCTAAATGACTTTAGCGATTATTTTAGAATGAATGAGATATTCTACACTGCAAATGTAGGCGTCTTAAAATAAAACATAAAAAGTAATTACAAAGCATTAATACGTAAAAATAGGCCTACCACAGCAAGCGTTTCTTTTATTCTTTCCGTAATACTATTTTAAAGAAATAAAATTTATAATATATTAACAGTGGTAAATCTGCAGTTTGATTGCATACATTTATTATAAATTTTATGTTATGGAAATCGTGGACAAAAAAAGTAATACTGTTCAAAGCCAAAAATCCGGAATCGTCGGGACCGCGGCTATTCTGGATTTCCAGATTTATCGGATTTTTGGTCATGCCTGAAAATTATAATATTTTGGTTTAAGTAGTTGGATAATATGCAAATTCAAGTTTAAAAAATATATATATAAATATATATACATATATATATATATATATATATATATATTACGATTTTAAAATATACTTTGTAATATTTTTTTTTTATCAACTTTAACAATAAATAGCTAAAAATAAATAAAATTAAAAGTTAAACATGAAAAACAAAACAGACTTATTGAAATATTTGCTTACAAAAATCAGTACAAGGTACAAGAAAAGAAAATAAATAAGAAAAACATACAATTTTTAAAACGTTACCGCGATTATTATTATTCATTTATTTTTAGTACTTTAGGTTTTGAATTGAAAGTTTGAATATAATTGAAATTATAATAGAATTTAGCTCTCAATTAGGTAAATGTTTAAGAATTGTTACGATTATTATAATCTTCTTGCTCCTCTTCCAGACTGCAAATGCCGGTTTTAAAGATTAATAAGAAGTAAAGTACTTTTTGGGTTCTTAATTTAGATATATTTATACTTGAAAAAAAAAAAAAAAATCGTTGTTGATGATGACTATTAACGCCGCCGAAATTGTCCAGAATTTTGGCGATTCCAGATTTGTGGAGTCCGGATTTACGGTTTCATACTGTAGCAATAGCATACCTGTTACCCGCCTCATTAATAAGCGTAAAACAGTTAACGCCCCTTGAAAAAACGCCTCTTTTTCTGCACCACTTTAATTTTAGAGTAATTCACTTCAAATGTTTTTAGGATAAAATATAAATAAAATTACTCTAAAAAGTGATGGGTGTGGAAAAAAAGGCGGGCACTAAAAATTTTCATAAGATGGTTTGCAGGTACGCAGTAGTAATAAAATTCTCCTGCCACTGACTTAAGACAGAATGCATAATAGATAACTTAATTTAAGATAATTGTGTGTCAAAATGAATTGCTGGTGGATATGTACTAATATAACGTGCCGTTGTACATAGCTGCCAATATTTTAATCTATTCCGGAGTACTTTTAGCCCCGACTTTAATTCGCACCACTTTATAAAAAAGGAAAATTTTCTTCAGTATATAACTTTGATATAATAACACAAAATTACTTAAAAAAAATAAGTGGTATGAAATAAAGGCGGGGTTAAAAATACTCTGGAATAAATTAAAATATTGGAAGAAATGTCGTTGTATAGTAATCTGCCTCAAAATAAGATATTTAAGACGAGAGTCTTAAATTTTAAAATGTCTTAAATTAAGATTTTTTTTTTTCAAAAACAGGCATTCAGTCTTGTAGTCCCTGTTATTTTATTCTTATTTTTCGACTCATTCAGTTTTATTAAGAAAATAATTTCAGTATGTTAAATTTTAATAAAAAACCCAAGGAATTGTTTTAATTAATATTATTTGATTAAACATGCTATTTACATTTATGTAGATGCAATGCTTAACACTTTCACGACCGCATGTTTTTGCCTTTTTGACAGTAAGGTCTGTGGGCGTTATTCTCCCAAGTTAAAATATTTCAGAACAATATTTTCTGCATTTATATTTATATTATAAATGGATAATTATTACAAATGCATAAAACTTAGGCATTTTTACAAATTCCCTTGACCCAGGAATTCGAATATGAAGTGAAAAATGTGTGTTATTAGTTTGAAAATAAAGTTTGTACATGTTTTAATAAATGGACTATCAATTAAGCAAAAATTAATTGAAACACCAAAGCAATCGATTGGCAAATTTGTTTGATAGTTTACGTCAAAATTGGTCGGGTAATTTTTTTTTTTTTGATTGTATATTATCAATAACTTTCATTTATAAAATATAACAGTATTCGATGGCAATTTAAAACGTTCAGCGTGAAGCATAAAGTTAACCAATATCTTTTCAAAATTTCGGATTTATTGATATTTGATATGCTTACGGAGCATTCATTCCAAAAGTGCTTGAACGCTGTCTTAAAGCAGCTTCAATGCTCATGCAGCGGTTACAGTGCTTATATTTTTTTACGGTCGTTTAATTTCACTGTTCGCACATTTTTTACAAATAAACGTTTCTCGAAGATTTTAAAGTTATTATTGCAATTAAACCTTCGAGAAAGCTCTCCTTTTAAAAATTATGATGACAGTAAAATAAAACGATCGCAAAGAAGCAGAAGCCATAAGATGACTCTTATTTTTCTTATTTGAACACCACATAAGTAGTGCCTTTCATGAAAGATGACCTCCAGAGAAACGGGTACAGATAATTATTGCATAAAACAAATTAAGGGAACAAATAATTATTAATTTATTCTGGTGTTATAAGTATTTTAATAATTGCATTATATTGTCGCTATCCAACGCCACGATGTTTCATGCTAGCATCTTTTTAAATGGGATATCTCACCTTAAGTAATCATGAAAAACGTTACTTAAACTTAAAAAAAATTCAATTGGCCACTAAGGTATATTATAAAATGTCATCAAAATCACAACACTCAAGTGATATTCTCCGAAAAGTGAAATATCTGTCTATACTATCTTCTAACTTAACAAAATTGCATACTTGCCAACCATCTTATTATGAAGCGTAAAATTTTTAGAACCCGCCCTTTTTTTACACTAGTCAATTTTTAGAGTAATTTGATTCTTATTTAACCGTAATAATAATTAACCCGCCTGTACACGGGTTGGGTCAATGAGACCCATTTTATTTACTAGAAAGCAATGCAAGAGAATCGTTTTATATATTCTGTGAAAAAAAAAATTATAATAAACATAAAATTTTATGTTTCTTATTTTTATTGTGTGATTTTATTTTGTGGCGAGTCGTATTAATCCTGGACGATAGGATCCATGCCCGAGCTCTCCCGGTTCCCGCTGTTCAATGTGTTTTTCTAGCCAATTTAGTCCCCTTATTACTTCCGGTGTGATTTTTTTTTTTTTTTTTTTTATAACACACTTGACATTATGAGTTTTTTTGCTTTTCTTACCATGCTATTTCTATGGGGGTTTTAGCCTTTTTTCAACATTCTAAAGTGGCGGTGGTTCCCGCCCACCCACCACCGCCAAGAGTTATGTTAGGCGAGTCGTGTTAATCCTGGACGATAGGAGGACCCATGCCCCAGCCCGCCCGGTTTCCGCTGTCCAATGTATTTTTCTAGTCAATTTTGTCCCCTTACTACTTCCGGTGTGAATTTTTTTTTTTTTTTTTTTAACACACTTGACATTGTGAGTTTTTTTGCTTTCCTTCCCATGCTATTCCTATGGGGTTTTTAGCCTTTTTTACCCTCTTTTTCTACATTCTAAAGTGACGGTGGAGTTTCTTTGAAAGAATTTATACAAATATATATATTAGTGTCGGTGCTGTTCTGTCGCAGGAAATTGATGGTCAAGAACATGTCATTGCCTATTGGAGTAAATGCCTGTCTAAACCGGAGAGAAATTACTGTACCACCAGGAAAGAGCTACTCGCCATCGTAAAAGCCATAGAACATTTCCATCATTACCTCTATGGCAGAAGATTCCTGCTCCGGACTGGCCATGCATCTTTAACGTGGTTGCTCCAGTTTAAGAACCCGGAAGGACAGATTGCCAGGTGGATACAACGCCTGCAGGAATATGACTTCGAGATACGTCATCGTAAAGGGACTCTACATGGTAATGCAGATGCCTTGTCACGGAAGCCCTGCTCGGAAAGCTGCAAGTATTGCTCTAGAGCCGAACAGAAATACCTGCCGATGAATCCGGTTGCCTGCCAAGTTACTGTCTCAACACCATCAGATCAAGATCCCGATCCATGGAGTGACGAAGAACTTAGAAAATCCCAGTTGGAAGATCCTGACATAAAGCTAATATTACAGCTGAAGGATACAACCAGCAACAGACCTACCTGGCAGGACATTTCCAGATTCAGTCCCATTACGAAAAGTTATTGGGCACTTTGGGACTCTCTTCATATCAGAAACGGCGTATTATACAGAAAGTGGGAATCTGATGATGGGAAAAGCTTCAGATGGCAGATTTTATTACCAAGATCAAAAATTCCAGCTGTTTTAGAACAACTGCATAGTAGCTCTACCGGAGGCCATTTTGGGGTAATGAAGACACTGCAGAAGGTTCGGGAAGGCTTCTACTGGTGCAAGGCAAAAAAGGATGTGGAGAAATGGTGTAAATCCTGTGATGCTTGTGCGGCACGTAAAGGCCCGCAGAAGCGAAGTCGAGGAAGACTGCAACGGTATAACGTGGGAGCACCATTTGAACGGATTGCAATCGACATCTTGGGTCCTTTGCCACGGACCTCCAGTGGAAATAAATCTATCCTCGTCGTGATGGACTATTTCACCAAGTGGCCTGAGGCATATCCCATTCCCAATCAAGAGGCATGCACAGTCCCAGAAGTCCTAGTGCAGCAATGGGTGTCAAGGTACAGCACGCCCCTACAACTTCATACCGACCAAGGTAGGAACTTTACCGCTGATGTTTTCAAAGGACTGTGTGAACTACTCGGCATAGACAAAACCCGGACAACACCCTTACATCCCCAGTCGGACGGCATGGTCGAGAGGTTCAATCGTACCATCCTGAATAACCTCTCCCTTCTAGTATCAAGGAACCAGCAAGATTGGGACTTGAAGTTGCCATTGTTCCTGCTGGCTTATCGAAGTGCTGTCCATGAAACCACCGGCTATACTCCAGCCCAGATGCTGTTTGGACGTGAACTTCGTCTCCCTTGTGATCTCCTGTTTGGTTGTCCACCCGATGCGCCTTCATCGCCCGAGGAGTACATCCAAGATCTCCAGGCACGATTTGAGGACGTTCACAACTTTGCTCGGGAGCGAATTCACATTGCATCGGAGAAAATGAAGACAAGGTACGATCTAAAGGCTACGCAACATGAGTTTCAGGAAGGAGAGAAGGTCTGGTTATGGAATCCTGTTCGACGCAAAGGACTCTCTCCCAAGTTACAGTGCAACTGGGACGGACCATACACAGTCTTAAAAAGGCTGAATGATGTAGTGGTGCGGATCACTAAAACACCTTCATCAAAACCGAAGGTGGTGCACTATAATAGGCTAGCCAAGTACCACAAATAACGGTAATATCAAAAATTAAAAATGTAAATACTGGTAAAATTTGCGCATGCATAATGTAAATATTTGTATATAAATATTTGTACATATTTGTGAATTTTGTAAATATTTGTATATAAATATTTGAACATATTTGTGAATTTTGTAAATATTTCTCACTTGATTTGTATTTCTATTTTATCGTTATATGCAACTTAGTTTTTGTGTTTTAGATTGTGTAAATTTGTTTAGTTTTGCCTCTTGACCAAGGGTTGCACTGCCCGGGACGTGCAGTCCTTGGGAGGGGGGCAGTGTTACGAAATTGTAAATAATTGTGTTTATTTTTGTATAAATTCTTTCAAAGAGGCTTAGTAAGTTGATAAAGTGCTAATTTTGTGCATTTCTAGTCGTTTTAGCGTTGAAATAGCCTTATTTTCCCTTAAAAACGCATTAAAAAGGCCCAGTAATGCAGGTAATGGATTTGGCGCCAAATTTGGCGACTTTTTCCCACCTTGGCATTTTTTTTGGCGACCTTGGCGAGAAAATCCTTATATGGGATATACCAAATATGGAAGCTGTAAGTTGATTGGTTGACCACTTTCTAGAGTTTTCTCGAAAAATCTGGGTTCCATGGAACAGCATATAAGGAGCGCTTCCTCGCCAAGGCAGTCAGTTCAGTTCAGATCTCAGCCAGCTTCGTTAGTGCTTGCATTGCTCTTGAGCCTCTTTGAGAGAGACTTGCTTCGAGTGTTATTGCTATACCGTTTGTACTGTGGATTTGCTATTGACAGCTGTTGTTTAAGCTGTGGTTACTGCTTGAATTGAAGCTGATAATTGGGTTATTGACCTGTATTTTTCTGGATCTTTCTGTGAATAAATTACTGAATTTTTGTAAGTTCGGCCTTTCATTCCCGGACAACTCACGAACCCTCAAGTACGCAACATTTCTGGTGTCAGAAGTGGGATTCCTGGACGATCAAAGACTAAGCCTGCATTAAACCTTCTTAATCTCAAATTTCGGCTTTCAGCTGCGTTATCACTTCGTCCTGAAGCTCGTTTATTTTATACACCATCTCCTTCACCGACCGTATATATTTCGTTTTGACGCACGCAAGCTGTTCTTAAATGCATAAGCTGCTATGAATACATAAGATATATGCTGCGTCATGGCATCAATCCTGGATTGAACCCGTTGAGCGAATGAGGAAAAATATCTATAGAATAAGGAATTTGGCTTTAAGTGTCGCTAGAGACCAATTTCCAATAGTTGTATCTGAGGCGATCACCATTCATAAATCGCAAGGTGCAACGTACAAAGAGTGTGTTGTACATCTTAGCAAAAATATGAGCCGAAGTTTAGTTTATGTCGCGTCATCACAAGTGACGAAAGCTGAATATTCAAATATTGAGAGAAAAGTGTGTCTTTTCCCCACCCGTGTACTGGCGGCTTAAAGAGGATTACTCTAAAAATAAAATGGTTTGGAAAAGGTGGTTTTTCAAGGGGCGTTAACAATTTCATGCGTATTAACACTTATTAACCGCATGCTTTTGTCTTTTCGACAGTATAGTCCGACAGTACGCGTTATTATTCCAAGCTACAATATTTCAGAACAAAACTTTCTACAATTACATTTATATTCAGGGGTCGTACTCTCCGCCTTTTTTTAAGGACACTCTCAGTGATAAGAAATTTCGGCCTTTTATGCCACCAATTATTTCATGCAAAAATACTTCTGGTATATTTGTAGTAATGTGCCATGATAGGGTAGAGATTATTTTATAAAAATAGTGGTAACAATGAATATGAAAATTTCTCATTCATGAGAGTGTCCTGAATAAAGGGCGGAGAGTACGACCCCTGTTATATTACAAATGTACAGTCGGGGAAAATAAAAAAATCAGCACTCGACGTAACTGCGTTGCTAATAGATGTAGAAAAATGTAATAGGTATCATTCGACGGGGAATTGTGAGTAGTTCAAGAAAATGAACTGAAATTTTGAATTGGGGGTCGTCTACACATTAAAACGCGCACCAACTTCGATTTTTTTTCACTGGTAATGCCACATTTTTATTTTATATATGAATTCCTGGGATCACGACAACACAAAAAAGTATATTTTACTTAATTTTTCACAGAGTTATAATCGTTCAAAGTTTAAAGGTGCTAATGTTAAATTCATATTTCAAACTTTTATTAATCAAAAAATAACTTGATCGATATATATTATATATATATATATATTTTTTTTTTTTTTTTTTTTTTTTTTTACGAGATACAGTGAAGAAACCCAAACATAATCCATCATTACTTTTGATTCTGAAAAATATTTTTAATTTTGAAAAATATTAATAAATTCATATTCATAAAAATTATGAATTATGACCTATATTAATTTTTACGTAAAATGAATCCTAATGCTGAAAAATATGGGTGTGCAAATTTGCACCTCATTCCAGTTATTAGTTTTCGAGATATAAATAAATCTTTCTTTTGGAGTGGCTTAGGGGGCCGTCTCTTATAAAGTTTTGCATGAGATAACGAATCAAATATTAAAAAGTAACAAGGAAAATTAAACAAGATATGTTTATTTTTTATTTACGGGTCAAATTATATAACAACAATTTCAAACGCAAAGAAATGAAATGAAAATGATGATTTTTAGACATTAGTGTTGACATCAAGATTTCCTGTTTTCTAAAGAAGACAAGCCCCGCCTTCATCGTTCTTCAAAACAAAACAATACAGAAAAGAAAAGTAAATGTGGCATTGAGTATTCGTGTTAAACCCCCTATTTTCTGTTGACAAAAATATGCACAAGAGCTATTTACTTCATGGATTACTATGATAAATTTTGAATCTTTTAAACGAACACTAGAAGAAAAAAAATAACGCAACAGGCGGGGTTTACTGTTTTAAATAGAAAAATTGATAAATGTAAAAATTGGCAATTAAAAAAAAAAAACGAACGGAATTGGAATGCAAGGCAGACTTGTAAAATCATTTCTTAACTACCGTCATAGTTAAAAGTTTAATCATTTGCTTCATATATTGATTTATTTTTATTTAATTATTTTGTAGGGGGGGGGGGGATGATTATTATTTTAAGGATACTTTAGTCTTGAAAATTTCAATAATATATTTTAACTTTATATATATTTTTAAATATACTTTTACTTTTATAAATATGTTTTAACACTTTTTGCGACCGCAGGCTTTTGTAATTTTGACTGTAAGATCTGCCTAAGGGCGTTATTCTCTCAAAATAAAGTATTTCAGAAGAAATTTTCTGTAATCACAATTATATTACAAATAGATATACAGTATAATTACATTCTTTCTAATCAATATATTTCTATCCATAGTATATTTTATTGCATAAATATGAACACTGGGTGCACACTTGAGAAATAAGTAACACACAAATTACGAAAGAAACGCCCACTAAGAGAGTTACAGATTTTAAAATGATGTGAATCTACGTCAGCAGTCGCGAAAGGGTTAATTAAGAAATTATATTTTCATAGAAATTATAAAACGAATCGTACAGTTCCAAAGAGTTCAACTGACCCAAAACTGGTAATTGCGATTAAAATTGTTTAATATTTACTTCATGAACCCTTACAATAATTTATCGGAAAAGATTTAGTTTATGCGTTGTTGTATCTATATTATTTCATTTCGTATTTTATGTTACACCTACGAAAGAAAATTTAAGCTTTATTGGTAATTCATTTTCTATACAAACATTATTTTACCGTATTAACAATAAATGTCAATTTCTTTAGAATTTTTACAGTGGAAAGTTACAGAAATGTGATATATAAAAATGTCTGCTCTAAAACGCGATGCACTGGAATTTTGTTTAGGGTATCCCTGTATACAACCAAGTTCTACAGGACATATTATAACTATTTTAAAGCATTCCATAGAGAACCTAAATAACATATACCATTAAATAAATTTCCATTATTACCTTACATAATGTCCTTATTTCTTTTTTCATTATACGTATTTCGAGTGCATCCGCACTCATCCTCAGATGCTAAGTGATTCTCTTCATTTTCATCTGTCTTTGTTGCATACTAACAGACCTAAACAACCTGGATAAAAATATAAAATTTACTATGGAAAATGAATCGAACAATATATAAAATTACCTAGACATTAAAATTATAAAAAATCCAAACAACACCTTCGATACAACTATCTATAGAAAACCTACTGCTAACTCCGAAATTATTAATAATCACTGCCATACCCCCCTCCCATACAAGTACGCTGCTATCCGTTCATATATTAACCGCGCAATCCTTATTTGCTCCAATAAAACCCTCCTTAATGATGAACTAAAATATCTTAAAAATATCGCACATAACGCAAAATACCCAAAAAATCTTATCAATAAACTTTATAAAAAACGCATTAAGGCTCTCAATGAAATTAACGCGCAAAAATTAAAACCCAAATGTACAACTTCTATCCCCTTTTGCAACAGCGCAAGTATAAAAATAAAAAACGAAGCAAAAAAAACTAAATATAAACATCCCCATAAAACCCAATCGAATACAGTGCGTGTCGAAATGATAGGTCCACCACTAAAGACGAAAGTTATGTTGGTAAAAAAGGTTTTATTGTGTACAAAGTACTATTTTATAAACTACATTACTTCATTCAATGTAAAATAATACATGAATAATATACAAATAATAGGAATAATAAGGAAAACAAAAATTACATGAAAAAGCTGTTTCAAAAAGATAGGTCCAGTGAACCAAGCATCAAATTAATGTTGAATTAATAAGAAATTTTTCCACCTTGTTTCAGAATAAGCTCATAAATCCTATTCGGCATGGATTCTACAAGATTTTGTGAACACTTTTTTTTGATTTTTGACCATTCGGAGGAAATAGACTTTTTCAAGTCTGCAGTACTGTTGTACTACCTTCCGCCTGCATACACCGCTCTTGCGAGTATACCCCACATGTTTTCTACCGAATTCAGGTCGGGGCTGCAAGGTGGCCAATCGATAACATGTACACCATTATCCAGAAACCATTCGAAATTGGACTTTGCAGTATGTACAGAAGCATTGTCCTGTTGGAACATGAAGAATGGGCCCCCAATGTGCTCTGCTTGTGGAAGAAAATATTGTTCAAGCAGCTTTTGATAGCCTGCAGCATTCAAACGATTGTCTACAAATGCTATATCAGTTTTTTCTGCACCTCCGAATCCGGCCCATACCATAACGGAACCACCACCAGCTTGCCTCTTCGAGAATATATGTCTATCGTTACGCAGATCGTGCCAGTAGTACTGCCAGCCATCTGGATCATCCAGGATGAATTTCTTTTCATCACTGAATATCACACGATGCCAATCTTGTTTCCAGGACATCACTTCATGTGCGAATTTCAATCTCTTTCCTTTGTGCTTTTTAGTCAATTTCGGAGCTGCTTTCCTCTTCACGTAAACTATATTGCCGAACTTCTTTACCACTCTATGGATTGTAGATTTTGATATTGGAGGGTTTTGTTGTCTGGCCACAGTGGATAAGCTCATATTTCCAGATTTTAACTCCTTTACGATAGCCCTTCTTTGTCGGGGTGTCACTTTTGATGGGCGACCAGATGATTTTTTACTGCCATAAGCATTTCCAAGTCGCAAATAATTGTTTACAATATTATGTGATCTGTTTAAAAGTTTACCTATTTCTCTATTCGATTTTCCACACGTTTTAAATGCATCAATTTTCCCCTGCTCAACCAGCGGAAGACTGCAACGGCGACCCATTTCGTTTGATTACAACGTGATGTTCAAATCTGCTTAAATACCTCCACAGCAGCCAGCATAATCCCGCAGCAAGACTAAGCAACGATATTTATGCAAATTTTTTGGAAATAAACGTGATTGGTGCAAAATTTCTGAAGGTGGACCTATCTTTTCGAAACGGTCTGAAAATGAAAATTTGCATAAAATAAAAAGGAATTATTTATTTTTAAGAAATGTCTACATAAATAGTTATAACAATTACTGATTAATTATCTCTACCAAAAAAAGTTATTCTTATTCTCAATTAAGCGTCGAAATTTTGAAAAATGCGGGTGGACCTATCATTTCGATACGCACTGTAATCTTCCAGCATATTAGAAACGAAAAAGATTAAATAGACAATAACTCCACACCCGGTATTTACAAAATCGACTTCAATTATACTAACGAAAAAAGCGCCTGTTATATCGGAGTTACAAAAAGAAAAATTTACGAACGTGAAAAAGAGCATAAATCAGATTTAAAACATCATAGACAATCCACCGCGCTCTCTTCTGTCCACTATAATAACCCTATCAACACTAACACATATACAACTAAAAAACTTGCTCCATATAATAATCACAGTTATGACCTAAAACACAAAGTACTCGAAAGTCTGACTAACCCCTACGCAATTAACGAGAGAGAACACACAATAATACCGAAAGAATGGCAGCCAATAATAAATTCAACTGAAAAGAAGCGAAGTGAAATAACGAGCCGACGACCATCAACAACAAAGACAGATGAAAATGAAGAGAATCACTTAGCAACTGAGGATGAGTGCGGATGCACTCGAAATACGTATAGTGAAAAAAGAAATAAGGACATTATATAAGGTAATAGTGGAAATTTATTTAAAAAATCCTTCAAATAAAATTAAGGATTTTAAATTAATAAAATTAATTCAAATGAATTTAATTAATCCTTCAAATAAAATTAAGTGATTAATATAACTTTTTGAAAATTCTAAAAATATTTAATTACTTCCGTACAGAGAGAAAGAAGGACAGTCCGACAAATAGGTACGCAAATTGGAATCATAATCACAACTAATAAAATGTTAGAAAGTGTGAAAACGTATAATATAAACAAAAATGCAAATCCAGCAAATTTCCAATAACACCCATTAATGTAACTGAATATCTTTGTGTTAGCCTTGTAAATCTAATGCAATTATACTATATCCCATAGAAAGCATTCTTTTGTGCATATAAATATCTTATTTCAGTTTCATTAAGATTTGTGCAAAGTAAAGTTATTAAAGTTTGGTTTACAAAAATACCCCTCGTAGAAAGCAGTGCTTTTGAATAACTTCGGATGACTCTGTACATAAACCTATGCAAGTATTTATTTCATTTTGAATGGGGAACATCTGATAGTAAACCTGAATAATATGTTTCAATTTCTTAAGATTTGTGTAAAGTTAACTATATTAAAATATGGTTTATAGAAATATCTCTCATAGAACACAGTGTTTTGGAATACTTTCAGGTGTCCCTGTACACAAATCAGTGGAAGTATTCACTCCATTTTCCATGGGGAATATTTGATAATAAACTTGAATAACATATTTTAATTTCATTACAAATAGTGTAAAGTGATGCTATTAATTTATGGTTTATAGAAAAAAGATATCATAGAATGCGATGCTTTGAAATATTTTCAATTGCCCTGTATATAAACTTGTGATTGTATTTACTCTATTTTCAATGAGGAACATTCGACAGTGAACTTGAATAACATATTTCAGTTTTATTATGATATGTGTAAACTAAATGTATTAAAATATGGTTTACAGAAATATCTCTCGTAGAACACAGTGCTTTTGAATAAACTCGACTGTCTCTGTACACACACCAGTAGAGGTATTAACTCGAATAGGGAGCATTCAATAGGTAACTCGAAAAACATATATCCGTTTCAAGAAATTCCATGAATATTTAAGAGAGTTAAAGTGTGGACAGACAGACTGGCAGATAGACAGACAGAAAAACCGAAGTCATTAACACTTTTCAATCTTGTTGGACAGTGTTAAAAAGAAGCAAAAAATAAAGAACAACTTGAAATAAAAATTAATAAACTTGATGCACTTTATAAAGTTTTGATTAATTCATAAATTTTAATTAATATTATATCGTACGTTTTATCCTAAAACAGATCTGCCAACCTAATCCGGCAAATTGCTAGTACCGCCCCTTTTTCTGCACCACTTAATTTCTAGAGCAATTCTCTTCAAACGTATCTACGAAGAAGTATGAATTAAAATACTCTAAAAATGAAGTGGTGCAGAAAAAGGGGCGGTACTAACAATTTGCCGGATTAGGTTGGCAGCTCTACTAAAATGTATAAACAGACAGACCTGAATATCAAAATTTAATGCCAATTAAATAATTTTTTTTTTTCTGAATAATAATGTATTGTTTTTAATGAGATATTTTAATTTAAACAGATAGAATATAAACAAAAGTCTTAATTTTATTTTTATTTATCATGTGCCTGATTTAAATGTAAAAATTGCATATTCTCTATAGACCTTACTAAAATTACAGTATACTATATAAATCTCGAAATCATAGGGATGCTAAAAAAAATTCGATATAACGAGGTCATTGCTAAAATATACAATTTAACGTAAAAATACAAAATACGAAATAATATTCTAAAAATTACAGTCATGATAGGCGATAATAAGAACAAATATGTAATGATATTTGAATATAAGTCTGAATAGAGTAATACTAATTTTAATTTTAAAAAGTAATCAAAAATTATTATATTAAGTTGAAATAAATTAGGAAAATCCAATAACTTACATTGCTAAATTTTCTTAAAAAATCCTAGTATCGTGGCCTGACGGGATCTCTTTTGAAGTTCTTCTTCAACCATTTTTTTAATACATTCTGAACGAAGTTCATCGCTCACTGGTTGGTTCTCGCCACACAATTTTCGAAAACGTATGTTGTGGCATTTTCTAAAGCTCTCCAACTATCCATTACTGGCTTTGAAATACTTGTGCGCAAGTTTTTCTGCAATCTGTTCGGCCTTTTTTTTAAAACTCATCACTCCCAAGAGAGACATTACATACTCTAAAATTATTAAACCATTTTATGAGGCATTCTTCTAAATCAGAATATCTAGCCATTTTGATCTTCTTCACAGTTCTTTTTTCCTGTTCGAGAAGTTTTTCAATTTTGTTTCTGTTTTTCTATATTGCTGATAAAGTTGATGCTGGAATTTAAAAAATTCTTTGCGATTGGTCCCTATTTTAAAGTATCTAGTATTGGCTATAAAATCTCTATCTCTTTTTCGATTCTCAGAGCTGCCAAGTTAAACCTTTAAAATCACAATTGACACCAGTATTTTTAAATGGAATAAATTGTACAAATGTATTTAACGAATTAAATTATGGAAAACAGCTAAAAAATTTTTTACGGTTTAAAGTCTCTTACCAAAAGCAGTGGACTTCGCACGTATGGACTGTCAACAAGTTCAATTTTCGCTTGATGATTACGGAACTTTCCATTTTTAAAACAAATGGTGATCCCCGGATACATTTTTCTCCAGCGAAGTTATCAGTACACTTTGAGATATTAACGTATACCTATACACGCTCCTTCCCCCATAAATGCTACCCATAAGTCTCTTGCACATACGTCACGTTGATAGTAGCAACGACTGAACCATAGCTAAAAAAAAAAAAAAAAAAAAAAAAAGGCTGAGATTGTCATTGGTCGAAACACATGAGTGCTTATCTGATGCACGACAAAAAAATCTATTTTTATCCCTTTGTTTGTCGTTCAAAGGTCCAAATATTATAATTATTCGGATCGTTTCTAATAAAGGGTGAGGAAGGTTTTAGGTAACATACATTTTCGCTTCAACACAGCTAAACAGCGATTTTTCCCGATTTTTTTTTTTTTTTTACTTTGAAAAATATTTGACATAAGAAGGTTTTGAGTGAAAATTCTTCGACATAAGAATTCAAAATAACATTGGATGATTTATTTTTTTTTTCGACATATCAAGGTTTTCGAGATATGGAAGTTAGAGAAATCGAGAGTATACAACAATTATAAAAGAAATAAAAATAAGTATTCAGAAATCAATGAGAAATCTTAATATTTTCTTTAAAATATATAGGCTTAAGAACCAGGCGAAATAACCCAAGATATTCTATGTTTTTTTTTTTTTTTTTTAAGATATAATTCCAAAGTAATTTTTACCTTTTAAAGGCCAATGTTTCCAATTAGGAACATCAAATTAAAACTTATTTAAAAAATCAAAATGCACCAATATTGATTTGAAAAACTAGCACAAATATTTTAAAAGATGAGTTGATTTTTTTTAAATAAAAAAAACATTCCTGCCTTTAATTGGTAACTGCATAGCCTCCTAAACTAGATGCTTTCCGCGTAGCTCGGAAACTTCGCGGTAGACAATGCCTCCTGGAACAGACTGCGCAACTTTTTTAATTAACAGCCACCAAAAATTTCTAAAATTGGGATAGAATCGAAGAAACGTCGACTGTATATATCATACTTTACTTATTTAAATTATTGGTGGCAGTTGAATAAAAAAGTTCGCAATCCGTACCAGGTGACACTGTCTACCACTTGAACTATCTACTAGGAAGCTATGTTGACTGTACAAAAAATCTCCACGCGGAAGGCATCTACTTTAGGAGGTTATGGTGACTGTATAAAAAATCTTAAAAATGATCATTTATTTTTTTTACAAAGTACAACTGAAAAAAAAGCATAAAATTGTGAAAGTAACCGATGCTTCTGAAAATCAGTTGGTATATTTTAAACAACTCTTATTATCAAAAAGGACATCGAATTTGATAATATTAAACGGATGATATTAATAATCTATAATATTAATCTTAAAAATCTAATAATTTTAATAATTATTATTAATGATAACTAATATTTAAATTTTTTTTTTTCATTTAAATGATTAATATTCCTTAACTATAACATTGTAAGGTAAAATATGCGAAAAACTAATGTAAAATATACTTTGATCTAAATTCAGCCTGTGGAAGGTTAAGGATATTTTAAAAGTAGGGATGGATGAAGATCGGTTCATCTGAACAGTTCTGGACGAAAAACCGAAAGAACTGTTCACTTTCGCCAAGAAGAACCGTTCACTTTTGCCATTTCCTGTTCACTTTCGCCAAAAAGAACTGTCACTTTCGCCAATGCAACACTGAATATTTATCTCTCACTTCTGCATGATTGCTTCACATGATGCTGGTTTTAATCGGGGAAGAAAGGTTGCCAGGCAATCAGCCTTTATTAGTATTAACTATGAAGTTCTAGGGGAAAAAAAGAATATAGCTTGATTGGCGAGATGGCGATAGAAAATCTGTTTATTTAAAAATGAGGCAGAAACCAGTCGAGTTTGCGGAACAAGTCGGAACAGGAGAACAGAATGAGCAAATGAGCAGAATGAACAGAATGAGCAGATGAACAGCTCAGACGATCCGGAGAACTGTGGGAACTGGGATCCTCGGAACAGTGGAGTTCTTGGGAATAGGTGTGAACAGTTCTGAAAAGTAGGATAGTATTTCCTTCTTGAGGGATAAAACGAAAACGCTTAAGAGAAATTTTTCGCACTTATTCGCGCGATATTCAAAGCACAAGGTTTTCAATAAGTACTGATTTACCTCTGTATATTTTGCGAGGGATTATCTATTTGTTTTAGGACATTGTTCTGAAATTTCGTGTAAGAAAAACATAATGTGAGAAAAGGGATATATCAATGAAATAAGATTTAAAATATCGTTATCCCCTGTTATTAAAGAAATATCAATATTCTACGATATATTAATATTTAATCCAGCCCTAATATCCAGCCTTTTTCTAGAAAATAAATTTTTAACTGCATAGATGTGGAGGGGAATATTATTTTGTTATTTCTATCCTTTTCCATAAAAACTGAAATACTTTTTTGATTTGAAGCTCAATTTTTATTTTATTTCACGTTCTTGTGTCCGGCAGTGGACCGATTTTTTTTTTTTTTTTGAGGTTTTTGAATTTTCTACATTTAAAGAAGTTTAATTTATCAGTTATTATTCAAATTACATTAATATTATTATTGTCATAAACAAAGAGTTACTTGAACAAACATGTTTAATCTAGAGAAAATAGATTCCATTCATTGTTTACAATATAATTTGATTTAATAAAAATATTTCAAAACGCGTTATTCGTTTAACTTTAAATGAAGAAGCTATATTTAATATATCGAAACACTCTTCATTTTATTTTAATCTGATGAAGACAGTTTTTAAGCAACGAAACGCGTTTCACCTTTGTTCTATCTGATGACGACAGATTTATTATATTGAAACGTATTTCAATTTCATTCGGTGATGATACATTGAATCTATAGTTTTAGGTTTATACGATAAATACAGTATGTATTCCTTTAATTTTATCTGGAGAGAGAGAGGGATAGAGAGAGAGGGGGGGGGGGGATAATAATAATGAAAATGCGTCTCAGCTAGATCAGATTATAATAGATTAAGTCTATTGTAATAATTTTATCTTTCGAAATATCGTTGTAATTTTATAATCGATTTTATGTATTGCTTATCTGATGAAGATAGATTTAATACTCTGAAACGCATTTCATTTCATGCTTATTTAATGAGTACATATATTATTGCATCGAAACAAGTTTCAATTTTATTTGATGAAAAAGTTGAATCTACCGTTTTAGTTTTTATATGTTGAAGATAAATTTAATGCACCATTTTCGTTTGATGTGACGAAGGTCATTATCATTTTAAATTTCGACAGTGTAAAAAAATCAAGCCGATTTTAAATTTTGGAATATAAATAAATAAAGAATTCTTTATAAATTAAAACTTAATTTAGGGACACTTTTTCTTTTTCTTTAATGTCTATTGACCTATATAAAAACATACGGTAACTGTGTTGCGTTCCCTAGCAACGGTTACTATATTCATTTCTTTAAATTTTGTTTGCAATTTACTTTGAACCATAGTTTTAATATATTTTTTAACTTGTTTCCAATTAGTTTTACAATATAATTAATTTTCAATGTTAAGTAATGAGAAAAATTTATTTTTCCATTTCTCTTGCACGTTTTCACTTAATTTTATTTTTAATATTTATTTTTTATTTTTGCATGTTTTTTTCGTGTTGCCAAGTTAAAAAAAAAAAAAAAAAAAAAAAAAAAAACCGCTTTTAAGTAGTTTTTTTTTCTCTGACAGTAATAATAGACAGCTCACATATCAAGTTCGATGATTATGCGCCTTAGATGCTGAGATATAACCTTTCCGTACACGGAGGAAATAATAGTTTAAATGATTCACCTGCCAGCCGATATATACCTATTTTCACATACATAGTTTTTCATAAGAGCGCTTTCAAGTATTAAGTTTTGTGAAATTTTATACTATAGAAGCTGACAAAATTTTTCCAGAAATGGGGGCAATCACATCATATCAACGTTGCTTGTTGAGTGATATAAAAGAGAGTTTGATTGTCACCAATTTATGTCAAGATGCAACTAAATATAACTTTTTAAGTTATGTGTATTAGTTCTTGATCTAGAGCTGCCATAAACTTTTTGTCACTCACACAGATGAACGGAGATTTTATTTTATTTTATTTATTTATGTATTTATTTATTTTTTGGTCAAATCGTGTTTAAGACATTTTAAAACGTGTAAATACGTCGGAAGTCGAAATGTTTTACATGCAACATATGAATATATGAATATAACTGAAAAAAAACATTCCTGATACACTCTGTCGTATAAATATATATATAGGTATTTAGCTTGCTAAAACAAAAAAAAAATAAATAAATAAAATAAAATAAATGTTTTAACGGTTTATTTAATTAAATTATAAAAAAAAAAAAAAAAGAGAGAGAGATTTTCGAACGGTCATTTTTGTTTATGCCCATATGTATAGATAAATAGATAGACGACCGATTGAATTTAAGGGCATACACTACTGTCTTTTCATGATGGATCATTTCCATACTCAAAACATATGCTATGTTTATATTATGTTTACAGTACAGTTTATAATATCTTATTGTTTATAAATCTTAATGCAAATGCTTATTTATTGTTTAAAACAAAAGTTACATGCGTTATTGTTCCCATTTTTTCTCAGAAATTAAAGATAGATTTTGGAAAATTTTAAATTAATAAAGAAATTTATAAAATTAATTATCAATTTAAATAACAATATGCACTGAAAAATCAATTTCCTTACTCTGTGTTTGAATTCTAGATATCAAATGTTGAAAATGTGTTTTAGCCATCCATTAAACGAAATAAAATAAAATCTACATATTCCCAGTTAAATTTGAACCACGTGTTTTGCAAGTGCAATTATACAGAAAAAAAATTTCGATGTTTCATATATTCTTTAAGGACATCTGTGTTTTCTCATAGCAGAAGTGTTGAATTAAGGAATACAAACAGCTCATTTCGAAAAGAACGATCTCTTCTAGTGAAAGACAAAGGCAAATGGCCATTTTATCGGCAGAACGCAGCGAACAGTTCAAGGAGGGTACCGGAAACCGTTCATTCTGAATTTCCGGTTGGTTTTCTCCGTTAGACCCGTTCAGAACAGTTCTGCGGAACCGTTCTGAGTTTTTAAAGAACTGTTCATTCTCGTTCTTGAAATAGAGTGGGATAGCCCATCTCTAAGCTTATTTTATTATTTCAACACCCCAGAAGAAGCGTCGTACAAGAATATATTGAAAGTGACAACAATGGAAAACTACATTATTATTGGCATAAGACAAATTAACTTAACAAAGAATTATTAATTCATTCTGGTGTAAAAAATATTTTAATAAAGTGATTGTATTATAATTATCGACTGTTACCATTTTTTATGCTAGCATCTTATAAATAGGAATTTTAACCTTAATTAATCCTGAAAAAGTCACTTAAACTTTTAAAAAATTCTATTGGTCGCTAAAGTACACTGTAAAAAAATAACTATTACCAGCTGCAAGAAACTCTCTGTGATTGGAGAAAATAATTATTTTCTCCAATCACAGAGAGTTTCTTGCAGCTGGTAATAGTTATTTTTTTTACAGTGTATATTATAAAATATCATGAGTTTCACAACGCTCAAGTGATATTCTCCTAAAAAGAAAACAATCTCTCTCTACTATCTTCTAGCTTAACAAAATTATTTCATTTATAACTAACTGTAAGTTATTTTACTGTATAATATATTTCGGTGCGTAACAACAAAGCTCACAAAGTGTATGTTCTGTGGATGTTCCACACGAATTCCGGGAATATTCACATACACACATATTGGCCAATGAATTAGAAACCTTTAAATTAATATTTTATTGGATCTTCTTTTGCCCGTTGGACCTCCTTATGCATGAATAACAGCCAGTATTCGTGCGAGCAGCGATTCTACAAGCTTATGGGGTGCATTTATGTCCAGAGTGTACCATACATTGACTACACAGACTTTAAATTCCTGCAAATTGGATGGAATAGGAGATTGCTGACGGATACTCCTTTCCAACATGTTAAAAATACTTTCTATTGGATTAAGATCGAGGCTTTGCGGCATCTAGGGAAACAGTTAGAATTCAGATTGATGTTCACTGAACTAATCTCGAACAATTCTGCCACGACGTATGATTGCATTATCAAGCACAAAGTATCCGTTAACTTCTGAGTAAAAATGTAACATTGAGGGATGCAATTAATTTATCAATACGTTCAGGTGCTGCATGGCTTTTTGATTATCCTCAAGGAACACGTGGGACCACTTCCATACATGCAGAATATTTCCCAAAGTTTTATAACAGGTTTTCCATACCTTTGCCGTCAGCGAGCATTTGTAGAAACTCTGAAATGTTTCTAATTCATTGGCTAGTTTGTGTAATTGTTTTTCTTTTTTAATTCTTTATACAGATCCATAGCTGCCAAATTTTTTAATTTACAGGGTTTTCACGGCCACGCCTTTTTTCAAGGACTCTTGCACCAGAATAAATTTAAGAAAAATTTATTCTTAAATACACAGTGTACACTTAAGAAGAAATTTATTTTTAGTTAATACTTGTGTAAGAGTCCCTGAAAAACTTCTTCGGGCTTCCCTTCGGGCCGTGGGAAACCTGATTTATTCTGGATTGTTGTTAGTCCCGTCTTTTTTTCACACAGTAATATTTGTCGAAAATTTTTCTTCAATATACAACTACGATTAAACATGAAGCAGAGCTGCCAACCAAATCCGGCAAATTCTTCGTACCGCACCTTTTTCTACACCACTTAATTTTTAGACTAATTATCTTCAAATATATCTACGATGAATTAAGAAAAAAATACTCTTAAAACTAAGTGGTATAGAAAAAGGGGCAGTCTTAACAATTTGCCGGATTAGATTGGCATCTCTGATGAAGAAAATTACTCTAAAATGACGGTGGGAAGAAAGGGCCGGACAAATGACACTCCGGAATAAATTAAAAAAACTTGGCAGCTATGCTAATCACATACTTTTTATAAGATAAGGGAAAAATGTCTTATATTCAAATTCTAAATATTGCCCTGTTCATTGTCATACCTACCTTAAACAAACGACTTTCGATTACACAGATAAACAAAAACAATTTTTGTAAAATTTCGTTTGATAATTCTGTATTATCCATAGTTAGATCGCATTGTGTGCTGGACTGTAAACGGTTCCATTTGTTTACACCCCATACAGCCTTTTGTAAATCTTAAATTGGGCTCGTGATATGAAAGATATGGACATAATTTATATCATAGTCAATTTACAATGAAAATATGAAAAAATGTGATATTTTTCAAAAGCCAATCCCTTAGTGTAGAACAAAATATCATTGTGTAGCGCCCGTTGTCGAAGAGGAATATACTTATGTCTGTAGTTCATTCAGTTTTAATCATTAGAGAGATTCATGTCAAGAGTACAGTTATATTTTTAGGAAATTTCTTTTTAATGTGTTGATTAGTGGGACACTAACATGCGCTTAACAGTTATTATTGAAGCGTACATATTGTCTGTGAGTAGAAAAACTGTTTTCAGAATTCTTGGTGAATTCATGATCGAGCATATATATTTAGGTCATATTTTAACCAAACGGACTTATTCATCCTATATATGTCACTGCAAGAAACGAGGGCTTTTTTCTGCGAAAAATTAGGAGCAAAATGTCTTTAGCGATTACTTTAGAATGAATGAGATAATCTACACTGCAAATGTAAGCGTCTTAAAATAAAACATAAAAAGTAATAATACGTAAAAATAGGCCTACCACAGACAGAGTTTCTTTTATTCATTCCGTAATACAATTTTAAAGAAATAAAATTTATAATATATTTACGCTGGTAATTATGCAGTTTGAATGCATACATTTATTATAAATTTTATGTTATGGAAATCGTGGTATGAAAAATGTAATAGCAATAGCATACCTGTCAACCACCTGATTAATAAGCGTAAAACATTTTACGCCCCTTGAAAAAATGCCTCTTTTTCTGCATCACTTTAATTTTAGAGTAATTCACTTCAATTGTTTTTACGATTAAATAAGAATAAAATTACTCTAAAAAGTGATTGGTGTGGAATATAAGACGAGCACTAAAATTTTTCATAATAATATGGTTTGCAGGTATGCAGTAGTAATAAAATTCGCCTCTCACTGCTCTATAATAATGTCTTAAGAAAGCATGCGTTTTAGATAACTTAATTTAAGATAATTGTGTGTCATAATGAATTGCTGGTGTAAATGTACTAGTATAACGTGCTGTTGTACATAGCTGCCAATATTTTAATTTATTCCGGAGTACTTTTAGCCCCGCCTTTATTTCGCACCACTTTATTTATAGAAAATTTTTCTTGAATTATTAACTTTGATAAAACAAGACAAAATTACTTTAAGAAAATAAGTGGTACGAAATGAAGGCGGGGCTAAAAATACTCCGGAATAAGTTAAAATATTGGCAGCTATTCCGTTGTATAGTAATCTGTTTTAAAATAAGACATTTAAGACGAGCGTCTTAAATTTTAAAATGTCTTAAGATTTTTTTTTTTTTTTTTTCAAAAACAGGCATTCAGTCTTGTATTATCCGTCTTATTTTACTCTTATTTTCAAACTCATTCAATTTTATTAAAGAAAATAAATTTCAGTATGTTAAATTTTAATAAATAACCCAAGAAATTGTTTTAATTAATATTATTTTATTAAACATGCTATCTACATTTATGTAAAAGCAATGCTTATCACTTTCACAACCGCATGTTTTTGTCTTTTTGACAGTAAGGTCCGTCTGTGGGCGTTATTCTCCCAAGTTACAATATTTTCTGTATTTACATTTATAATACAAATGGATACACGTTATAATTATATTCTTTCTTATCAAAGTATTGGTATACATAGGGTATTTGACTGAAAATTGGGTATATTCTTAAGAAATATATAACACACAATTTGCGAAAGAAATGCCCACTGCAGAGATACAAATTTTAAATGACATGAATCTACGTCAGCGGTCGCGAAAGTCTTAATATATAAAAAATACATTAATGAAAATGCTCTACTTTGAAATGTTTATTTATGAAGAAATTTAAAAGATTCTTACCAGGAAACCATCCAAATTTATGTAATAATAAAAATCAATTAAATGATATGTATCTGTATTTCACTCCGTTAGCTTCCATCCATAGGTACCGGGGTGTGCGTGACTTAGGCACAGGTACCTCTCACCAACAACATCCGATGAATATTCATTCATCTGAGAAGGAATAATCTAACGGGATTGGCAATGCTTAAACGGCTTGCTCTAATGAGACGGTTCATGAGAAATCTGTATTTAAGAGTAAGTAAAGGCGTGGGAAGTGTCTTCATAAAACCTGTCTGAACCATAACTTTTATCATTTTAGATTATATATAAGCGAATTTTCTGACATTATATCTCGAAGCTAAAATGGGCAATTCATTTATGCATCAAGCAACACGTTCGTCTATTCTCTTTCTACTACCTTTGAATTGCATTAATTATTTTATGAAGGCGTAGTTTTATCGATCATTAGTGAATTTTCAGAATTGTTAACTCAAAAGTGAGCTGAAAAGTGAAATTGATTTATGCGTCTAAAAATATGTCTATATATAACTTTTCAATTGATGCCTGGTTGAATTTTATTTATTATTAGTGTGTGTGTGTGGGGGGGGGGGGGGGGGTTCCTGGTCAGTATAAAATATTTACAATGAACGTAACAGATGAGCATAAATGATAAGAGATGTGTATCTCATTTCTATGGAATTAAATTTGAAATAATCAATAAAATAACATATTTAGAAATTAAACTCATTTCGTTAAAGGAAAAAAAGCTACATTTTTTTAAAGCTCTCTCATATAATAATAATAATTATAATAATAATAATAAATTAATATGAACGAAACGAGTAATTTGTAGCTATGAAAATAAATTTATAGCTGAATAATTTTAAACAATTTGTGAATGACTGTTTTTTTTTTTTTTTTTCTGAAATCAATTTTCAAACAACATACGCTGCGATTTTCAAATATTTTTTATGCATTTTAGAGAATTCTAAACCTCTACATCTAAAATTTAAGCTATTATATAGTAATAAATTAAGACGTTGTTTTAAGACATTTCTAATGTCTAAAAAAAAAAAAAAAAAAAAACGCCGTTTTTAATTGAATTTGAGACATTTGCTTTGACACTGTGATTAATATTATTATTATTATTATTATTATTATTGAGTAGACAGCCAAATAATTCAGCTGCATCTTGAAAATCTAAGCTTCCTCATTAAGTTATGCACTTGTTGATACAAGAAAAAATCAGATTTCGTCTCTGAAATGTCACCTTTAAATTAATATTATACTCCATATTTCAAAAATAGAAGAACTTAACCCCTTCATTCTCGCTCCCTTGATATTCACGGGCAGTGACCACGCCCCACGTGTGTTTTTCTTTTAATATTTTAGTGTACATGAAAGCACCAGCCAGTACCAAACTATATGTAATGTATATGAAAATATGTACAGAATAAATATATATATATATTATTCATATATTTATTTTCAATCTATTTTTTTTTTTTTTTCTTATTAGACAAAAATGTGGATTTTATGGGCGTGTCTTTGAAAAATATGCTATCGTTAAGGGGTTAGTTAATGACTTCTTGAATTGTTAGGTCTACCGGGAAATTCTATCCATTGGAAATAATAAATTGAAACTGGATTGTTTTGTTAAACAATATTTATATACTATTTCACCAAGGCGGATTCATCTTCCCAGTGTCGTTTGCTCCGCCCCGTGATGTAGAATAGATAACTATTAGGCTTTTTCGCCATAGCATTGTTTTCTACGAGTTATTTTTGTTTACTCCGTTTGTTTTTTCATTCTGCCTTCATTTTCTTTATCATTATCATTTATCATCATTTCATAACATTTTAAACGACATTTCATATTCATATCAACAAAACTTTGTTGAGAACAGATAATTGTATTTAATATCATTTATTTATTTATTTATTTTATTTCTTTTTATTTATTTCTTTTTATTTTTATGATGATTAGTTTAATTTCGTTGGAGAATATTCCGATATTTATAAGTAATATCCAACATAAATGTAGTAGAAAAACATACTAAAAACAACTAATATGCAAATTATTAAAAGTTAAATAATTAATAAAATGTACACTGGTAATTTATAATATTTGTGTTTAAATGTATAGTGCTATTAATACATATGAATTCTTAAAAATACAATTGAAATAAATATATTTTAAAAATTGGAAGTTCATTTTTCTACAAAGTATATATCAAATAAAAACTCACCTCACATGCGATAGAATGATGATATATATATATAAGCACAGATTAAATCGGATTGACTAAAATTAGTTTGAAACAACAATACCGTGTGACTTATGACGTCAGCTGGGAAGTGACCATTGCATTAACATCACGTGAAGTTCCGGAGTGCCTACGGTGATGAAAATCACCGCTTTCCTCCACATGAAGTTGTAAAAAGCATATGATGTGTTACATGGTCTAGCAAATTCAGTCTTGTTGAATTGAAATATTTCTAAAAGAAACTCCTCATGATAATATGAGACAAACAAAAAAAAAAAAAAAAAGAAAGAAAGAAAGAAAAGGAAAGGAAAGGAAACCATGCCAGCCTGAAGAAAGGTGGCAAAATGAAAGGGGAGTGGGGGTAGAATATAACAGCTGTAAGTAACCCAGTGAAACTCCGGAATTCCCGCTGTATCGAAAAATAAATAAATAAATATTTTTCCCCTTTTCTTATCACATACAGTCCTGACTCAGGGCTTCCACGGTCTGTCTGAGACAGTGATGGCTTAAAAAAAGGCGCCTTTGGAACTATCTGAGTGTAAAACTGCATGCTTTCTTAAACTTTCCTAACAACTTTAACATACAACGACTATTTACAGATATTTAGAATTGGATTCTATAATAGAAATAATCAATAAATACATCAATTTAACTAAAAAAAATTAGTTGCTTTAAGCAGGAGCCTATTTTCGTATATTAAAAATTACCCAAAATTATCTTTAATATTATCCATGATGAACTTCCGACGTCAGATTTTTATTTCAAGCGTACATAACATTCCGGTAGACCTAACATAATTCCTTAGGTGTCCAAAAGTATCTGTACTTACCGTCATTTTTCTCTTCCTGAAACTTTCTCAGGGATGAGAACTTGGCTCAGAACTTACACCATTATCAACCATTTTGTACGTAGAGAAATATTTTTAACAAATACTGATGTGAATTCTACACCATATTCCCATCCCTTGATTCGGAAACAAATTTTAATACGTAGAGGACCCTCTAAACAAAATTTAACTAAAGCATTTAGAACTAGACGTTATAACTAATCGATCGGTATAAGCTGCTTTTTTATACAATAATTGACGGTGAAATAAATTGGGGGGCCTTTTTTTCTGACAGTATATTTTCAGTAATTTTCAAATGCAGTATTGTAAGCTTCGATAAAAATTTAAAGCTTTGAGTATGGTGCTCAGTGTCGATATATAAATATTCACTCGAACTTTCGGATCTGTTGATTTTTCAGATTATTTCAAAGCTCTCTGTCCAAGAGTTTTTGAACTGCACCACTAAAAATCATCTTGAGATAATTTTAAGAAAATGTTTTGTTCTCCAGAAATATTAAAGGTATCTTAATAAATTTTGTAGATTTAGATTTATTATCATAATAATAATACGGAATTTTATATTAATTTTTATAACAACTGCATATTTTTTAAAGACATGACACGATCATTTTTATTATTTTCAGTGAAACAAAAAAGTTAATGTTACATCTTCAAAAAAATTGCAGAATTTTTGCGAACATTTTCAATTATAACTAGATTTCGTATGTGTTATGTATTATGTGATTTATGATAATACTATTTCTTTGTTTAATCCAAATTTCGCCGAATATAAAACAGTGGCCATATATTTTGTTTTGAGCTGCTGCAATAAAAATCCCTTCATTTTTTTTTTTTTTTTTTTTTTCTTTTAAGAAAATTACCACTTAACGATGTGAAGACAGAAAAAAAAAAGTTTATCCGTAATGATATTAAGTCCCGCCTTTTTTTTTTTTTTTTTTTTTTTCACACCAGAATAGTTATAGAACAATAATCTTTTTATTTAATCATGTGAACTTATTGCTAAATATTACTCTTCTGGCGTAAAAAAAAAAGGCGGGGCCTAATACCATTGCGGATAAACTAGCATAGTTAGCAGGTCTACTAACGGTAGCGCAGTTATTTTGCTTGCAGGGATGGAACACGGGCGCAGAACTCATACCACTATGAATGTAAGGAAATTTTCTACTTCTTAAATCAACGATATTATAGGCATAAAAATTTCTGAAACAAATACCGGTATGATATATACGCCCGTGTTCAGTCCCTGTGCTTGCACTTTGTCAAAAATATTTTGTGATTTATACGTTATTTTAATACAGAATTTTGAAACTTAAAGGATCAATAACAAGTAATAAGCATTTAAAAATATCAACTTAAAAAAAAAAAAAAAAAAAACATATTTTCAAAAAAAAAAAAAAAAAAAAAAAAAAAATCAACTCAACAAAAGAAAAAGTAGCAAATTTCAGGTTTATACATCAGTTGATATAATGTACTCTATGGAATAATGAAAGTACAATTATTCGGTATTAATAATTAGTTTTCTTACATAAATTTATGCATTTCTGCAAACTGACACATTAAATGATAAATATGCAAAACTTTTAATCTGATTCTTTTAAAATACGGTGCAAAATTTTTGTAAAAATTTCAGTAATAGAAAATGCCAAATAATCCATCAAAATATATCAGTATTGTTTATAATGAACTTCGATTTTAAACATAAACCTTATTATATATATATATATATATATATATATATATATATATATATATATATATCATGTTATTTATAATTTTCTTTAAATGTAGAAATTAAAAAAATAATATAAAAAAAGTAATGTTTCGTGCTATTTTTTTTGAGTTTAAGATTCGATTTGTTTTCTTTTTGAATATTCATATAACATAGCGTTAAAATCTTATCCAAAACTTTTGCTTAAATTTGAAGATAAATCTTATATAGTAGATATATTTTCTTACTATTTATTTAGTATTTAATGCATACATATATTTAATATACAAATATTTTTATTTTTTATTATAAAAAAGGAAACAAAATCAGTGTTTAAAAAAATATTTAAACTTCAGTAAAAAACACACTTCCTAAATTCCAACATCATCTTATACTTAAATTTGCTTGGTTTAAAATTATTTATGTAGTTCTATCTTAAAGAAAACAATAGATAGTAATATTAACAAGGTAAAAATTGAATTTTGATTATGATTTTCTAGATTTTTATGAAATAAATACGAATAATATTTTTATCTTTTTAGTAAAGTTGCCAACTTTAGCACTTTTTTGCAACTGGAAAATTTTAATATATATATATATATATATACATAATTTTACTTAAACAGTGAAAACCATTACAGTTTACTCATTAAATAAAGTATATATTCTATTAAATTTTTCTGGTAGGCAAAAAGTGCTAAGGCTTTTCGGCATTTCACCAATTTAGCAATTTTTGGTATCCTTTTTTTGTAAAAGTACATAAAAGAAATTCATACTGTTTTTTTTAAAGTGAATTGCCTGTTTCCCCCCCCCCTTCCCCCGTGTGTGTGTAATAGAGTGTTAATATGCATAATAAGCTACATTTAAAAAAAAATGTTTAAAAGGATTTTGAGCCACAGTATCGCTGAAATGGTAAACTGATACGACCTAATTTTGAAAAATTTACGGGTTTAAAATCATTTTTGTTACTGTATTTGAAGAAAATAATAGATAATATTAGTATTAACAAGGTAGAAATTGAATTTTGAGTATGATTTTTTAGTTTTTTAGCAATGACCCAGTTAAAAGAAGTCTTCAAAAAAACTATAAAAAATGATTAAAAACTGCAGATAATGTGAAGGTATTTGGAACAATCCCAGCTTAAAAAAGTCTTTAAAAAAACTGTAAAAATGAAGAGAAACTGCAGAAAACTGCAGATAAACTAAAGGTATTTGGAACAGCAAAACATTTGCAAAACATTCCCACCTCTATAAACATTTTCCACCTTAAACTTCATTTTAAACTAAAGTTTTTCTTCATTTTCATAGTTTTTTTTTTTTTTTGTGAAGACTTTTTAAGCTGGGATTGTTCCAAATACCTTTACCATTATCTGCAGTTTTTCTTCATTTTATATATATATATATATATATATATATATATTTTTTTTTAGCTGGGGAAGTATAAATGTACACAATGAGCTGTTTTTCATAAAAATTTTTACCAATTATTGTTATTTATTTATTTTTATTTTTTTAAATATAGAAAAATATATTTCATAATCTTTTTATTTAAACTGAATTACATGTTTCTTTCATGTACTGCAATATAAATGTGCATAATAATCTTCTTTTCACAGAAATTAAAAAAAAAAAAAAAAAAGATTTCAGATGATGAGGGACAATTTCGCGGAAATGCAAAAACCAATATAAGCTCACATTGAAAATATGGGTTTAAAATAATTTTTGTTGCTGTGTTTTGAAAAAAATAATCGTAATAGTATTAACAAGGTAGATAATTTTGGTTATGATTTTATATATTTTTAAAGGAATAAAGGCGAAAATTTTTCTTTCTTAAAACTCCTTTTAGTACCAAATTAGTATGTATTTGTATCTTTATTTATTTATTTTTCTAATATACTGAATTTTTTTTTTTTATAATGTGTTTATTTAAAGTGAATTTTATGTTTCTTTCGAGCACTGAATTAAAATATGCATAACAAAACGCTTTTCATAGAAATTCAAACCTTCAAAAAAACTCTTCTTTTAAAAAATATGATGACATTAAAATATAACGATTGTAAAGAAGCGGAAGCTATAATATGACTCTCATTTTTCTTATTTCAACACCACAAAAGTAGTGTCTTACATGAAAACAATAAAACCTGCGAAAAAAGAAGACGAATTATTAATATAAAAAACAAATTAACAGAACAAATAACTAATAATTTATTCTGGTGTTAAAATATTTTAATAAATGCATTATATTATCGTCATCCAGAACCACGATTTTTCATGCTAGCATCTTTTTAAATGGGATATTTCACCTTAAGTAATCATGAAAAACGTTACTTAAACTTTAAAAAAATTCTATTGGTCACTAAGGTATATTATAAAATGTCATGAATATCACAACACTCAAGTGATATTCTCCGAAAAGTAAAATATCTCTCTACACTATCTTCTAACTTAACAAAATTGCATACTTGCCAATGACATTATTATGAAGCCTAAAATTTTTAGTACCCGCCCTTTTTTTTTACAACAGTCATTTTTTAGAGTAATTTGTTTCTTATTTAATCGTAATAATAATTAACCCGCCAGTACACGGGTTGGGTCTGTGAGTCCCATTTTATTTACTAGAATGCAATGCAAGAGAAGCTTTTTATATATTCTGTGAAAAAAAAAAAAATATAATAAACATAAAATTTTATATTTCTTATTTTTATTGTGTGATTTTATTTTGTGGGTGTTATATTGAATGTGCTCATATATTGAATGTGTTCATATATCATTCAAATATTGAATGTGTCTTTTCCCCACCCGTGTACTGGAGCATTAAAGAGGATTACTCTAAAAATAAAGTCGTTTAGAAAAGGCTGTTTTTCAAGGGTTGTTAACAATTTTATGCTTATTAACACTTTCGAGACCGCATGCCTTTGTCTTTTTGCAGTATGGTCCGGCAGTAGATGTTATTCTTCGAAGTTACAATATTTCAGAACAAAATTTCTATATTCACATTTATATTCAGGTGTCGTACTCTCCGCCCTTTTTTGAAGACACTCGCAGTGATAAGAAATTTCGGCCTTTTTTGCCACCAATTATTTCATGCAGAAATACTTCTGGTATATTTGTAGCAATGTGCCAAGATTATACAGGATAGAGGTTATTTTATAAAAAATAGTGGTAGCAATAAAATTGAAAATTACTCATTCATGAGAGTGTCCTGAATAAAGGGCGGAGAGTACGAACCCTGTTATATTACAAATGGACATACTTGCGAACATACTAATTAATATTCCGCCATACTAATTGCCAACATACTAATTAATAGCGCCGCTTCTTTCTTATACAGTATTTTTATAGAGTACTTTTCGTCTTATTTAATATTAATTACATTTTGAGAATAATACTCTACAAATTTACTGGTGTGAGGAAAAGGGCGGGACTATAGCAACATTATGGAATATTAATGACAATGTTGGCAAGTATGCAAGTGGATATACACAGGGCCTGATTAAGGGGGAAGCTCGCTCGCCACACATTATTTATACTTACACCGTTATTTTTTAACAAATACTTTCCTCCTATAATAAACAGAAAATTTTCATTAAAAATTATTTTAAAAGAATTCTGGTGTCTAATAACGGTGAGTAAATTAAATTGTTTTACACCGTTCATTTTTTATAAAAAATATTTCCTCGTCAAAGCGTGGAATTTCTATGACATGAAGTAAAAAATAATTGTAAAAATATTCCGGTATGAGCGAGCTTCCCCCTTAATCAGGCCCTGGATATACATCATAATTATATTCATTCTAATCAAAGTATTTGTATCCATAGTATATACGTTTGTACAACTATGACTATTGGGTATATTCTTAAGAAACAAATATCATACAAATTGCGAAAGAAACGCCCACTGGAGTTACAGATTTTCAAATGACATGAATCTACATCACCGGTCGCGAAAGTGTTAAAGAGTGTTGGCAGATATGAAATTGTTTTATTCATAACTAACTGTAGGTTATTTTGCTGTATAATATTTTTCATTGCATATCAATAAGTTTGCATAATGTGTCGATTGTGGATGTATTACAGGAATTTCTTAAATTTCAGACTGATTCTATGTTTCCGAATTCTCTCTACAGGCAGGGGTGCAAGAGCTTTAGTCTCAAAATAAAAGAATCACTCCAGCACTCATCATCAATATTTTCTATTAGGCTCAATCGCAATAAGTTATTATACGAATTATTCATGAAAATGCACTAGTGTAACATTTCCGTCTTGAGATGAAGACTCTTGCATCCTTGTCTGCAGATCGTATACAAGGAAAAAAAAAACGTTTTTCTTAAAGTCTAAATTGCCCCGTTCGGAGTTAACTTAGACAAATGACTTTCAGTTTCAATTACAAAGACAGACAAAAACAATATTTGTAAAAAATCAAATAATAATTTTATATGACAGTTATATCTTGTTGTATGATGCACCAGTAAACGAATCTAATTTTTAATAACGTACAGATTTTTGTAAATCTTAAAGTGGGCATCGTAATAAGAACGAGATGGACTACAAAACGTTAAAATTTCAATGAAAATTTTGGAAATATATGATATTTTTCAAAAGCCTGTGTTTAGAGAATAATAACACTGAGCAGCCCACTGTCACTAAAATCACAAGAGGAATTCACTTATGTCTGTATTTCATTCAATTATGATGATTAGAAACAATCATATCAAGAATTCAGTTATATTTTTCGGAAATTTCTTTTGAACGTGTGCATTAGTCATACTTTAACACACGCTTAAGTTATTGAAGCAAAAATATTGGTAATGTAAACTTGCAAACTATGCTAGTTTATCCGTAATGGTATTAGGCCACGCCTTTTTTTCACACCAGAATAGTTGTAGAGTAATATTCAGTAATATGTTCTGATGACTAAATAAGTAGACTATTGCTCTAGAACTATTCTGGTTTGAAAAGTAGGCGGGGCTTAATGCCATTACGCATAAACTAGCGTTGTTAGCAGGTCTAGTAATGAGTAGAAAAAACTATTTTTATAATTCCTGGCGAATCCATGATCGAAGGAAGATAATTGTGTCATATTGTATACCAGGTGGACTTCTTCACCTCGACTATGCCATTGCAAGACATAAGATTTTCCCTCTGTAAAAAGTTATGAACCAAAAATTTTTAACGATTATTATACCATGAATGAGATAAACCGAGGCCAACCTGCAGTCTGCGAGGAGAGTAACGATATTAAAAGTTCGACAAATTTTAGTTAACATATTATAAAATATTAATTATAAAATAATAATATCATTCTCTCTTTTTTGAAGTGAAAATACCCTTTCAATGATTATCGCAGCTAAAGAATCACACTGTTGTAATGAAATATTATTAGATCCATTATTCATTCTTTTTATTATAGTTTTTAAAGTAAAATCATAAAATTTTTTATGATTCTGTTGTTATTTTAGGAATGAAAATAATTAAAATTAATATAATCTGCTCCGAGTCTTAGCCTTCGCCAAAAAAGTATATACATACATGATTAATACACTCACAAACATATATATACATAGATGTCAATATATTAGTTTATTCCGGAGTATTTTTACCCTCGCCGGTTATTCATTCCACATATTTTTTAAGAATAATTTTTTCTTATTTTATCAAAGTTGTTTATTGAGGAAAAGTTTTCTATAAATGAAGTGGTGCGAAATGAAGGCGGAGTAAAATACTCCGGAATAAATTAAAATGTTGGCATCTACGTTTTACATACACTCATATATACATACAGTGCGGCGAACATGAACAAAATACATTTTCAATACGGCCTACGAGGTGTTTTGTGTTGAACAGGCCTGAGATAAACCACACTGAAAATAAAGGCTTCGTAAAGTAAAACAAAAAAGCTACCGAAAAGGCAGTTAAGGCACATATGTGTCTCAATATATAGCTTAGACTTAATAGATATATTAATTTAACACTTCCACAACAGCTGACGTAGATTCACGTCATTTGAAAATCTGAAACTCCACCAGTGGGCGTTTCTTCTATCATTTATTTCTTTAAAATATACACAATATTCATATTTGTACAGCCAATATACTATGGATGTAAATACTTTGATTAAAAAGAGAATAATTATTATGTATATCTATTTGTACGATGGATCTGAATATAGAAAATTTTGTTCTGTAATATTGTAACTTAAGAGTGTAACGCCCACAGTCGGAAATTACTGTCAAAAAGACAAAACATGTGGTCGTGAAAGTGTTAAGACACCAGTGTGTTTTAGTAAACTGGTGGTGTATATAAACTAGCATAAGGGCCCGTTATATTGTAATCTGCCTTAAAATAAGATATTAAAGATATTAAAATTTAAAATGTCTTAAATTAAGTTTTATTTTTTCCAAAAACAGACATTCAGTCTTGTATTATCATTCTTATTTTACACTTATTTTCACATTAATAATAAATATTCAATTTAATAAGAAAAATTACTTCAGTATGTAAAATTTTAATGAATAATCAAAGGGAATTTTTTTTATTAGTATATTTTGATTAAATGCCCTAGCTACATTTATGTAAAAGCAATGCTTAAAATCGTCAAGTAAATTATAAAAATATGCTTTATTTTTAAATGTTTATTTATGAAAAGATTTAAAAGATTTTCACAAGAAAACCATCCGAAATAGTGTAATAATAGAAATCTATTAAATGATATTCGTTCGAGAAGGTACAATCTAATTTAAATTGCTACGCGTAAACTGTTTGCCCTCGTGAGACATTCTTGAGAAATCTTTAATTCAGTAAAAACGTAGTAATGAGAAAATAGTGGGAAGAATCTCTATAAAACCTGTGTGAACCATGACTTTTATAAATTTTTAGTTTGTATATTAGCGAATTTTCAAACATTATATCTGGAAGCTAATATATGCAATTTATGTATGCATCAAATAACGTTTGACTCTTTCCTTTCGATTACTTGTTGTTTGTATTTAATTCATTTTTTTATTTATTTATTTTTTTTAGTAAGCGGACGTTTAATAGATTCAGACATGGTTCTACCGATCATTATGAAATTATAGAATATATTACTCGAAATTAGCAAACAAGTGCAATTGATTTATACGTCAAAAAACATTTCTACATAAGCCCTTTCGACTGATTCTTGTTTGGGTTTTATTGCGAAATGTCAGTGGAGGCCTCCACGTGAAGAATCAAAAAGATTTTCGGTTCTGTTTGTGTGTCTGTGCTTCTAACTCACGAAATCGGCCTAAAAAATCACGCCATTGACTTGCAAATTAGTACACTTTTTCATGAGCCACACAGCCGTAGCTATATAGTTTTAGGTGTGTATTCTGCTTGTAGTTTGTGTACAGAGACACATCAAGTTTTCTTTTTATCTTCAAGGACTATGAGGTGAATTTCTTTTAAAATAATGTTAACATCGTTATTCTGCAATTAGATTTTATTAGTACCACAAATGCGTCCACGAAAAATCCCCTAATTGACTTACAAATTGGTACACACGTTCAGGCTCTGTATAGAAAGAGCTACATAATTTTAAGCTATTAATTTTAAGCTATAATGATGGTATTAATTTATGGTTTATAAAAAAAATATATCATAGAACGCAATGCTTTGAAATATTTTCGATTGCTCTGTATATAAACTTGAGATTGTATTTACTCTATTTTTAATGAGGAACATTCGACAGTGAACGTGAATAACATATTTCAATTTAATTAAGATATGTGTAAAGCAAATGTATTAAAATATGGTTTATAGAAATATCTCTCGTAGAACACAGTGCTTTGGAATAAACTCGGGTCTCCCTGTGCACACACCGAAATTCCATGAATATTTACGAGAGTTAGAGCGTGAACAGATAGGCGGGCAGATAGACCATAGCCTCCTAAAGCAGATGCCTGTCGCGTTGCTCGTAAACTTGGCAACAGTTCAAGCGGTATACAGCGCCCCTGGTCAGGGCCTGATTAAGGGGGAAGCTCGCTCTTGACACATTATTTATACTTACACCGGTATTTTTTAACAAATACTTTCCTGCTATAATAAACAGAAACTTTTCATTACAAATTATTTTAAAAGAATTCTGGTGTCTAATAATGGTGAGTAAATTGGATTGTTTTACACCGTTCATTTTTTATAAAAAATATTTCCTCGTCAAAGCGTGGAATTTCTATGACATGAAGAAAAAAATAATTGTAAAAATATTCCGGTATGAGCGAGCTTCCCCCTTAATCAGGCTGTGCCCCTGGTACAGATTGAGCGATTTTTTTATTTAACAGCGACCAAAAATTTTTAAAATTGGGATTTGATATGTATAAAATTCAAATAGAATCGAAGAAATGTCGATTGCATATGCCATATATCACGTCTTAAAATTTGGTGACATTTGAATAAAAAGTCGCCCAATATGTACCAGGTGGCGTTGTCTACCGCTTGAACTGTTGCCAAGTTTACGAGCAATGCGATAGGCATCTAGTTTAGGAGGCTCTAGATAGACAGACCGAAAAACCGAAGTCATTAACATTTTTCAACCTTGTTCGAAAGTGTTAAAAAGAAGCAAAGAAGAAAGAACAGTTTGAAATAAAAATTAGTAAACTTGATGCACTTTACAAAGTTTTGATTAATTCATAAATTTTAATTAATATTATACCATACGTTTTATCCTAAAATGTATAAACAGACAGACCTGAATATCAAAATTTAATGCCAATTAAATAATATTCTTTTTCCGAATAATAATGCACTCTTTTTTTAATGAGAGATTTTAATTTACTCAGATAGAATATAAACAAAAGTCTTTATTTTATTTTTATTTATCATGCGTCTGATTTAAATGTAAAACCTGCTTATTCTCTATGGACCTCACTGAAATTACAGTATACTATATAAATCTCGAAATCATAGGGATGCTAAAAAAATTCGAGATAGCGAGTTTCCGAGATAACGAGGTCTTTGCTAAAATATACAGTTTAATGTAAAAATACGAAATAATATTCTAAAAATTACAGTCATGATAGGCGATAATAACTACGAATATGTAATGATATTTGAATATAAGTCTGAATACAGTAATGATACAGTCTGAATACAGTAATAATTAAAAAAGTAATCAAAAATTATTATATTAAGTTGAAAAGAATTAGGAAATACAATAACTTACATAGCTAAATTTTCTTTTAAAAAATCCTAGTACTGTGGCCTGACGGCATCTCTTTTGTAATTCATCTTCAACCAGTTTTTTAATCCATTCTGAACAAAGTTTATCGCTCACTGATTGGTTCTCGCCTCACAATTTTCAAAAATTTATGTTGTGGCATTTTCTAAAGCTCTCTAACTATCCATTACTGGCTTTGAAATACTTGTGCTCCAGTTTTTCTGCAAACTGTTCTGCCTTTTGTTTTAACTCATTACATCCAAGAGGGACATTACTTACTCTGAACTGATTAAACCATTTTATGAGGCATTCTTCTAAACAGCGCCTGATTAAGACTGAGGCACACATTATTTATACTTACACCGTTATTTTTTAACAAATACTTTCCACCTATAATAAACAGAAAATTCTCATTAAAAATTATTTTAAAAGAATTCTGGTGTCTAATAACGGTGGGTAAATTGGATTGAATTACACCGTTCATTTTTTATAAAAATTATTTCCTCCTCAAAACGTGGAATTTGTTGTATTGTAAAATAATTGTAAAAATATGCCGGTGAGAGTGTGCCTCACCCTTAACCAGGCTCTGATTCTAAATCGGAACATAGCCTCCTTAACTAGATACATGTCGCATCGCTCAGAAACTTGGCAACAGCTGAATCGGTAGACAGTGCCACCTGGTACAGATTGTGCGACGTCTTTATTCAACAGCCACCAAAAAATTTTAAAAGTGGGATATGATATATATATAAAAGGCGAATAGAATCGAAGAAACGTCGATTATACATCACTTCTTAAAATTGTCGGTGACAGTTGAATAAAAATATCTCTCAATCTGTAGCAGGTGGCGCGGTTTACCGCATCAGCTGTTGCCAAGTTTCTGAGCCACGCGACAGGCATCTAGTTTAGGAGGCTATGATCGGAATATCCAGTTATTCTGATCTTCTTCGCAGCTCTTTTTTCCTGCTCGAAAAGTTTCTCAATTTTCTATATTGTTTCTGTTTTTCTATATTGTTGATAAAGTTGATGCTGGAATTAAAAAAATTATTTGCGATTTGTCCCTATTTTAAAGTATCTAGTATTGGCCACAAAATCTCTATCTCATTTTCGATTGTCAGAGCTACCAAGTTTTTAAACTTTTAAGTCAGAATAGACACCAGTATTTTTAAATGGAATAAGTTGTACATATATCTTTGACGATTAAAATTATGGAAAAATGCTACAAAATTTTTCCGGTTTGAAGTTTCTCGCCAAAAACAGTAGACTTGGCACCTATGGATTGTCAACAAATTCAATTTTCGCTTAATGATTACGGAACTTTCTATTTCTAAAACAAATGGTGATCCCCGGACACATTTTTCTCCAGCCAAGTTATCTGTATGCTGTGAGTTATTAACGTAGACCTAAACATGCTCCTTTCCCCCCAAATGCTACCCATAAATCTCTTCCACATACGTCAGATTGATAGTAACAATGACTGAACCAGAGCTAAAAAAAAAAAAAAAAAAAGCTGAGATTGTTATTGGTCGAAACACGTGCATATTTATCTGATGCACGGCAAAAAAATCTATTTTATCCCTTTGTTTTTCGCTCAAAGGACTAAATATTATAATTATTCGGATCGTCCATAATCCTTCAGATAGGTAATAAAGGGTGAGAGAGGTTTTTGGTAACATGCCTTTTCACTTCAACACAACTAAACAGCGATTTTCCTGATATATATATATTTTACTTCGAAAAATATTTAATATAACAAGGTTTTCTGAGTGAAAATTCTTCGACATAAGAATTATGAGTAAGTAAAATCAAGGGTTTTTTTTTTTTTTTTTTTTTTTTTTTTTTTACATATCAAGGTATTTGAGATATGAAAGTTAGAGAAATCGAAAGTGTACAATATTTATAATAAATAAATAAATAAATAAGTATTCAGAATTTAATATGAAGTAAATCTACAGAGTATAATCTTAATGTTTTCTTTAAAATATATAGGCTTAAGAACAAGGCGAAATCCAAGATATTCTGCGTTTTTTTTTTTTTTTTTTTTTTTTTTTTTTCTTTTAAGATATTCCAAGGTAATTTTTACCTTTTAAAGGCCAATGTTTCCAATTGGAAACATCAAATTAAAACTTATTTAAAAAAATAAATAAATTGCACCAATATTGACTAGAAAAACTAGCACAAATATTTTAAAAGATGACTTGATTTTTTAAAATAAAAGAAACATGCCTGTCATTAGTTGGTAACTGCATAGCGTGCCAATATAGATGCTTTCCGGAAACTTGGCGGTAGACAACGCCTCCTGGATCAGATTGCGCGACTTCTTCAATTAACAGCCACAAAAATTTCTAAAAGTGGGATATAATCGAAGAAACGTCGATTATACATATCGTACATCACTTTTTAAAATTTTTGGTGAAAGATGAATAAAAAAGTCCGCAGTCTGTACTAGGTGACTCTGTCTACTGCTTGAAATATTGCTAAGTTTCCGAGCCACGCGGAAGGCATCTACTTTAGGAGGCTATGGTGACTGTATAAAAAAATATTAAAAATGATCATTTGTTTATTTTTTTCTTTACAGAGTACAACTGAAAAAAAAAAAAGCATAAAAATTTGAAAGTATCCGATGCTTCTGAAAATCAAACAACTCTTATTATCAAAAAGGACAACGAATTTGATAATATTAAACGGATGATAATAATAATCTATAATATTCATCTTAAAAATCTAATCTTTTTAACCCGTTAGTAGTCGCTAGTTGGTCGATTTGCCGCCCATCCTTCAGTGTTGCCAGAATTTTTTATTCAATAGCGACCAAAAAGTTTTAGAAGTAACATTTAATATACATAAAACGCGAATAAAATCGAAGGAACGTCCATCACATCACTTCTTAAAATTATTGGTGAGAGTTAAATAAAAAGTGCGCAATCTGTAATAGGTGGCGCTGTCTATAGCGACTACTAACGGGTTAATAATTATTATAAATGATAACTAATATTGAAATATTTTTTTCCCATTAAAATGATTAATATTCCTTAACTATGACATTGTAAGGTAAAATATGCGAAAAACTAATGTAAAATACTGTGGTCTAAATTCAGCCTGTGAAAGGTTAAGGATATTTTAACACGTTAATCGCCATGTCAGTCATATGTGTCTGACGCATTTTTAACTAGGAAATAACCCTAAACGGAATATGATATACGCCGAGTAATTATTAACACGTTAATCGCCATGTCAGTCATATGTGCCTAATGCATTTTTAACTAAATTGTCTAATAAAGTTACCATGACCCATGTGAAATTTTTTCTGATATTATCGTGGCGATTAACGAGTTAAAAACGGATCACTCACTGCAACAGAAGGCTGAAATTTTACATTCAACACCGCTAAATCAGTGTTCTGCTGGAAGAAGATAAATCTTCCGAAAACGACAAACAATTACGCTCAGAAAGAAATTCTTAAAATTATTAACTTTTCATATTTTATGGTGTGAGATATATTTTAGTATAAGCCTTAAATTATTACTGACAAGTGATATATTTTTTCATGCCAAAATTTGTTTAACCTTCCTACCCTGTATGGGTCGATTCGACCCATTTTTGAAAAAGATTTTGTGATATCCCACAAAGATTTTAATTCTGAACAGTAAATGGTAATAATACACATAAAAAAAAATTGTGTAGAAAAAATTTCTTGCGGTCTAAGTAAACATATTACTACCTGGGTCGATTAGACCCATACAGGTAAACCGTAACATTTTTTCAACAGGGTAGGAAGGTTAAGTAGAAAATATAATTAATCATAATTAAATGCTGCTCAAGCGTAAAAAAAAAAAAAGAAAAGAAAAGAAAAGATGTCTATTGGTAGCTATGGTTTATTACAAAATACATCAAATGTCATGAGTATCCATACGCAAGTGATATTTCCTTAAAAGTAAAGTTAATAATCTTTAGAAGCGTTATTAAACGTACGATAATACTTGTTAATATTTCTAATTACTTTCTCTTAGAAACAGTATTGCTTTAGTGTCAAATTTTCTAAATTAATTTTTTGTTATAATTCCACGTTTTGAAATCTCCTAATTCGGAAAATCAAGTTTTTAATGCTTGGTCTATGTGTGTGTCTACTTTAACACTAAACCACAATCTTGCATTAAGTTTACACTTTGTTAAGTACAGACTAATAATTATATGATTTAAATTATTTCCGAACGTGAGGAATCTTATTATTTACATGATTTTACTTCATTTATCTATAAAGTATTTTCATAATAGACCAATTAACCTCGTTGAAATGTATTACAATTATTTTGAAATCCTCCACTGTATTAGAAAGCAGATTATTACGAAAAGCAGACGTTTGAAAGCACTTTACAAGTCACCCTGTATTGGAATTCTTTCACAATGTCTCAACTTTATTGAATTCCTTTCTGTAATACGCACCGAAACTTTGCTTAGAAAACAATAAGAATCATATAAAAGTAAACTGAAAACCTTTTCTGTCAGATTATATACAAATATTTATGATAGATGATACAAATAATGATACAACCCCCCAACAAAAAAATAATATGAAAAGAAATATCGCTAAATCAGGGAAATTAATGATAGGAATAGGCTGTAAACTTGCAAACCCATGGTTCTGATTATGCGTATTCTATTCTTGGGAAGGGAAATAGAATACACATAATCAGGGGAAGGGGGGGAGGATGTATGTATAGGTCATATTTTATGGAATGTGAAATCATTAACAATTTTCATAATTAAAAATATGGTTTTAAATCTAAAATATGCATAGAATATGCTTGGGTAATCTCTTTCTAACATTTAAAAGAAAGGAAATCTGAATTTAATAAGTCTTTTTGGAAGATATGAATTGAAGTCTGTTGTATTTATTTGATATTAGCAACCTCAGATTTTGAAAGCTTTTACCTTTTAGAAAAACTGAGAGAAATATATAAATCGTTTCATTTTCTGGGATAATTTGACCCAAATATAAAAAAAAATTATCAAAAATGGGTTTTGTCTTGAAAGAAAAAAAAATGTTGATGCACTTTTTAATGTTTTATGCAAATACATAGCCTCCTAAACTAGATGCTTGTCGCATGGCTCGGGAACTTGGCAACAGTTGAAACAGAAGACAGCGCCACCTAGTACAAATTGAGCGAATTTTTTTATTCAACTGTCACCAAAAATTTTAAGAAGTGATATATGATATATATAATTGGCGTTTCTTCGATTCTATTCGTTTTAGGAATATCATATCCCACTTTTAAAAACTTTTGGTAGTTGTTGAATAAAAAAGTCGCGTAATTTGTACCAGGTGACCCTCTCTACCGCTTCAACAGTTGCCAAGCTTCCGAACCACGCGACAGGCATCTAGTTTCGGAGGCTATGGCAGATCTAACTATACGTTTAAAAACTAGACGTTATTATGAATCCATCAGCACGAGCCCCATATTTCTAAATGATTTACGGCAAAATTAATTAGTGGTGGCCTCTTTCTTTATGACCGTAGAAAGTAAAATGAAATAAACATTTAGCAAAGTATACTTCACGATGCCATTATTGAGGGATGAACGTTTTTTCATCTTAATTAACAGAAATTCTATATCAGACTAAGAACATAATGCCAATTTAGATACTTCACTACTAAAATCAAAACTAATGATCGGATGCATGTGCAAGAATACAGGTAAGAAGATTTTCTTCTTTATTACAACCTGTAAAATTGATTTTATTGAAACATTTTATTAATAATAGAAATGTGTGACATATGCGCAAATATTAAAATTTATTATCTGTGTTGCCGAAACTTTAACTACAGATTATTCGTCTGATGATATGATGTCACATTTTCTGTATGAATAAATTCATTTATAGAAATATGAAATAAATAAATAATTGAATATTGCAAATGTTCAATTTTGAGATTATGATAAATAAAATAAAATATCTCAGAAATAAAAAAAACAATAAATGAATCAAAACCAAAAGTTTCGTTTTTAAAATTCATCCAATCTATAAATAGAAATTTAATTTAATCGTAAGAATAAGAGGAAAGGAAATGATATATAAACAAAATGTTATATAAACAAAATATTTGTTGTTGTTGTTGTTGTTGTCGTGTGCCACTCGGAAATTCCGTTTCCCGGTAGTCGAACTAACTGGATTTTTAAGGCATGAGGGGTGCGTCTTCCGTTATTTAGGAGCGCCTCAGAGGGAGGAAGTATGACTTTAGCTCCAGAAGCTGGTGAAAGATGGCAGCACCAGCCAAACAACTCGAATTTTGATCCGGATCAGAGCGAGTTAAACCCATGTTCCGGTACCCCCAGAGGTATAATTTTTCATGGGAAATTAACAAAATATTTAAAATGATTAAATAAAAAAAAATTAATAAAAAATAAAAACATGACTTTTGCTAATAAAGATTTTTCAATAATTGAAAAATTGAACTCCACGAACTATGATCTGTGGAAGTTTAAAATAGAGATGATGTCATGGAGAGAAAACTTGTTTGAATTAATAACAAATGAGGCTCTTAATCCTATCACTACTGAATGGACAATAAAGGATCGCAAAGCTAAAGCGATCATTAATTTGTCTATTGGAGATGATCAGATAGTGCATATCGAAAATCTCAAGACAGCTAGGGAAACTTGAGGCACCCTAAAAAGAACACTGAAAAGGTCTAATCTGTCCAGTTAATTAGTTTTACTGAGAAAATTATATTCTGCTAAACTAGTAGAGGGTGGAAACCTATCTCAACATATAACTAACATATAATAAATTCGCTACAGATTGAATGCTATAGGTGAAGTGATAAATGACGAGCACATGTCAGTTCTCATGCTGTGCTCTCTTCCTCCAAGTTTCGATACTTTAAAAACAGCAACTGAATCACTAGATCAGGAAAAACTTGACACCAGAATTTCTAAGGGGGGGGGGGACTGCTTGACGAAGATCTAAAAATATCAGAAAATAATCAGACAAATAATGAAAGCGTATATAAAATGCGCATTAAAAATATAACATTACCACGAAAATTTTGTAGTTATTGCAAGAAAACTTCGCATAATAAGCATAAATATCGGCATTTAAAGGGCAACGATAGCAGCGACTACAAAAGTAAAGAAAGTAGCGAGTATAAAAATACAAATAGCCGCCAAAGTAATTACTATAATCGTAGTAAATATAAAAATAAACAAAGAAAAAACGTGATATCAGAAACGGAAAATAAAATGAAAAATTTATCTTTTGTGGTAAGAAATTTAAGCAGAAACTCTTTCATTGTAGATAGTGGGTGTTCAAATCACGTGTGCAACAAATTATCATTTATCATTTACAAACAATGATAAAATACCAGTAATATTATATAATGGTCAATTAGTAATTTCACAGGGTTGCAGAAATTTAAAAATAGAAGTGAGAAATTCAAAAAACGAAATCAAACACGTTACGCTCAAAGACACCCTTTATATACCTGAAATAGCTACAAATTTAATTTCAATAATAAAGGCAACTGAGAATGGTTGTCAGGCTATATTCAAAGAAAATACTTGTGAAATCAAATTTAGAAATGAAACATATGTCATTGCAACTGTATTAGATAATTTGTATGAAGTTAAAGCGAACGAAAACATAAAAGAAAAAATGAACATGACAGAAACTTGCGATAATATAAATTGTATTAAGTTATGGCACAGTAGATTAGGACGCAAAAATATTCAACAAATTAAAGAACACGTTAGTAAAGATATGGCAACTGGTATAAAACTAAACAATTGTAAACACGATGATAACTGTGAAATTTGTATTTTGTCAAAATTAGAGAATGATTCATATCCCAAAGTAGCTACACATAAAACAAAACAAACATTAGATCTAATACATTCCGACCAATGTGGTCCATTCCAGACACCTACGGTAAGTGGCAAAAGTTATTTTATCACTTTTACAGATGACTATAGCCGTTATACATACAAATATTTGCTGAAAAATAAATATGAAGTTTTAGAAGCTTTCAAAAACTGCCTTGCACTAACTTACAATATATTCGGAAGAAAAATTAAAATTTTGCGTTCTGACAATGGTGGTGAATATGTAAACGAAGAATTTGAAAATTTTCTTCAAAATGAGGGTATACAACATCAATTGACAGTTCCTCATTATTCTCAAAAACATTTTTTATTTCCATACGAACTCTAAAATAAATAAATCGTGCATCTGCGCATGCCGCACAAATTCATCCACTGCGCAACCATCGCATCTGCTCTTATGTACATGTATTTTTTTTTTCTTCTAGTGAAAATGAAACTGTCTTTGCTATCTAATAAGCTTCACGATGTCATTATTGAGTGATGAATCTTTTTTAACACGCTTTTATTAGCTTCACCTCTATGTATGTATGTTTCTTTGTAACCACTCTGGGAGCAAACAAAAAATCTATATTGTAAAAAAAAAAGACTTTTCGTACGTGAACGCCGTGGCTGCGAGGTAAAGAGCCGCGCTACGAACCTAAAGGCCTAGCGTTCGAGCCCAGTCAGGGGAGATTTTTTAAAAATGGTTTTTGTCTAATTCTAAATTATTTTAATTAAAGATTTAAATGTATGTAAATATTATGGTGTGTCACTCACACGATTTTCTCTTACCCTGCATTTTAATACTAAGATAGATATTTTGAGCTTTTTAGTTCACATTTCTATAAAAGCGTGTTCGTTAGTTTTTTAAAACTATAATATTATTCATCTTAATTAACAGAAATTCTATTACAGACTAAGAATGATAATGTCTATTTAGATACTTAGCTACTGAAATCAAAACTAATGATCGGATGCATGTGCAGGTAAGAAGATACAGGTAAAAAGGTTTTCTTCCTTATTACAACCTGTAAAATTGATTTTATTGAAACATTGAAATGTGTGACATATGCGGAAATATTAAAATTTATTATCTGTGTTGCCGAGACTTTAACAACAGTTTTTGCACACTTGCCAACATACTAATTAGTATTCCGTAAAATTGTTTGCACCGCCTTCTTTTTCACACCAATATAATTTTAGAACATTTTTCTTCTTATTTTATCGTAATTGCATTTGAGGAATATTATTTTAAAAATTTACTGGTGTGAAAAAAAGGGCGGGACTAACAATTTTACGGATTACTAATTAGTATGTTGGCAAGTATTGTTTTTGTCTTTTCGAAAGTACGTTGCGCCTATGGGCGTTATTCTCTCTGCTGCATTGTTTCAAAACAAGGTTTTCTATATCCATATTTTTATTACAAATGAATATACATAATAGTTATACTCTTTCTAGTGAAAATATTTGTATCCATAGTATTTTGATTGTACAAATATGAGTATAGGTAATATATTTAAGAAAAGTTGCAACACGCAAATTCCAAAAGAAGCGCCCACCGGAGGAGTTACAGATTTCCCAAATGACGGGAATCTACATCAGCGGTCGCGAAATTGTTAAAATGCTGGCAACATTAGCAAGGAAACATTCAAAAGCCGTCGTCTTCAAAATATATTTAAAAAAATAAATGTGATTCTACTCTTAAAAAAACCCCCAGAAAGTGAAAAAATTATTGGCTGAAATGAATTACAGTAACCACAAATAATTATTAAAATTAAGCATTTTTCGTGATTTAACGCTATTAGGTGCTACGTTCGCTAGCACCGATATTGCCGTGTACGAACAGAAGCATCGCCTAACAATGTGAAATCGCCAAATATGCTTAATTTTGATAACTTTTTGTGGTCGCTTTTATTCATTTAGGCCGATAATTTTTTCACTTTCTAGTGTTTTACGAAGAGTAGAATCACATTCAATATTTTTTGAAGACGACATCTTTTGAATGTTTCCTTGTAAGAGAGTCAAACAAGTGTATTTCTATATGTTACTTTATGCAATTGGAAATTGATTGAAATATATTTTTAGCAGTGTTATACATTTTTAAATGATCATTACAGAGTGAGATTGCTTATGACTTCAGCTGTTTCACATTCAGTCTGTCCACGATCCAATTTGCGTTAATATTTATAAAGTGACTACAAATTTATTATATGTTATTTATACACATTATGGATTTTTTGTTTCTATCGAACCTACGTAAATAGCAGAACTAGTTTATGCGCTGGGGCTCTCAAAAAATTTCTGGGTCCTTATGATTTATAAGAGGTATTTTTAAGGCACAGTCGGTGAAAAGTAAAGGAACACTCGATGCAACTTCCTTGCTAGTCGATGTACAAAATCGCAATAGGTATCATTCGACTGGGAATTGTTAGCACTTTCAGAAAATGAAGTGAAATTTTGAATTGGGGGTCGTCTACATATTAAAATGTGCACAAATTTTAATTTTTTAAATGGTAATACCCAATGGTAATACCTATTTTTGTTTTATATTTGAATTTCTGGGGTTGCGATGATGCTAAAAAGTATATTGGTTGTATATTTTACTTATTATTATTATTTTGATATAGTTATAGGCGTTCATAGTTTGAAGTTGCTAATGTTAAATTTATGTTTCAAACGTTTATTAATACCTTCACAAAAAATAATTTGATCGATATTTTTTTTTAATTGTTATGTTTACTTCATGATACCTTACAATAATTTATCAGAAAAGGTTATGTTTATATATAAATGTATAAATTATTTCAGTTCTTATGTTTTCTCACACCTACAATATAAAGTGAAGGAAAATTAAACTTTTATTGGTGGGCAGTATAGCCACGATGACACTTTTGAATTAAACTAGTTGGCATAGGTGGACCCTGCTCAGTTCCCCATCATATATCTGTTCTCATAAATTTCTAGTGCGAGACATATTATAACCATGTTAAAAGAAATGAATTTGACCAAAGCTTGGTACAGTGAACGAAATCCCCGCCTAATAGGCTATCCACCGTTCACTTCGATATATTTATCTCATTCTAATCTATTAATTTATTTTATTAGGGTCAATTCCGTTGTTTAGTTTTCATGCTACTGTTTCCAATGCAATAATCCTCAAAATTCATATTTATATCAAAAATTTACAATTTCGATATGTTGATAAAATCGTAAATTACGAATAATTTACGAAATTTTCCTATTAGAATATTTGTATTCAATCATGTTCAAACAAATATCATAAATGTAATTTTGAAGTTGTCTAATGTATTTATGATCCTCAAAATGGAAATTTATGCTCAATTTTGCTTTATTCTGACATGTTAAGTAAATCGTAAATTCCAAATAACTTACGAATTTTTTAAAATGGAAAAACCATAGGCTATGATATTCATGCCAGTATCCTAAATAATATTTCGAAAGTGGTTTGACCTTTTTACGATGAAAATATCCCTCAAAATTGACGTTTATGTGAAATTTTGCCCTATACTGCCATGTTAAGAAATTCGTAAATTTCCAATAACTCACGAAATTTTTATATTGGAAAATTCTTAGTCATTAATATTCATGCCAGTGTCCTAAATAATATTTCAAAAGTAGTCTGACATCTTTACCATGAAAATATCGCTCAAAACTGACGCTTGTGTGAAATTTTACCCTATACTGCCATGTTAAGAAATTCGTAAATTTCCAATAACTTGCGAAAATTTCAGAGTAGCATATTTATAGTTACTGATGTTCATTCCGGCATCAAAACTGATATTTTAAAACTGGTCTGACATTTTTACAGTAAAAAGTTTCCATTTAATGCACGTTTAAGTGAATTTTTGTCCTATTCTCCCATGTTAAGAAAATCGTAAATTTCTAATAACTTGCGAAGTTTTTTAATTCGAATGTTCCAAATAAATAGGGTTCTTGCCAGTATCGAAAGTAATATTTTAAAACTGATCTGACCTCTCTGCGATCATTTGTTCGGGAGATATCGTGTAAACAGACTAACAAACTAACGGACTAACACACTAACGGACTGACCCACTAACACACTAACACACTAACAGACACCCTAGAGACAGACACCATAGAAATTTTATCATTTTCGGATTCCTCACACCTGAAAACGTGTAGAAAAGTCAAAAAACCGAGGTCGAAAATTTTCACGATTACCTAAGTTCCCCATACCTATAGTATGATGGGGAACTAAAAATATCGCACATTTTTCAAAAAATATTGTATAACCAATCTAATATGTATTCACTAATGTCGTACTTAACTTTATTCGTATATGAAAAACTGAAATCCGAAATGGTGAAAGCTTATTCGCCTTGTTAATTTTTATAAAACTTTTCCTTTTAAAACATTTCCAGTGTGAAACTGTAAAATTTTGTCTATATTTCTAGGATCTTACTTTTATTTTTCTAGATTTGCAGATAAACTAGTAATACATTTTTAGTTAAAACATCCACTAATGCATTTTTGGTCTATTAATACTAAATTAAAGTATACAAATTATATACTTTTTCGCTATGACAGACTCTCAGGAATTCAATTATGAAGTCGAAATTGTGTGTTGCCATTGAAAAAAAAAAAAAAAAAAAAAAAATCAAAGTTGGCGCTTATTAGCTCAATATGGAGATGACCCCTAATTTAAAATTTGACATCATTTTCAAAAAGTGAACTTAACTTCCTGTTGAATAATGTCTATTAGATTTTTCTGCGTCATTTAATAATGAAATTACAGCGAGTGTTGCGTTTTTTTTTTTTTTTTTTTTTTTTTTTTTTTTCCCGACTGTAGGGGAGAGTTTGGTTGAATGGGACGCAGGATGAATGGGACAGTAGCAAAATTTTTATGTTTTGCAAGCACCAGAAACTTGACAATCTTTCTGATTTTTGGCAGCACTAAGATCATTCATCAAGTGTAGTTTGAGAACTGTGCTGTCCGTAGTAGGGCAGAAAAAATTAAAGTGCCTTTTTCAGCTGACAAAGTAAGTTTTTGCTGACTCAATTAGGTAGTAGTTAAGACATTAATTAATCGCTTAAAAATAATATGACTCTAATATTGTGAAAATGCATAATATTTTATTGTATTTATGATATTCAAGAAGAATATTGACAATTGTTCATTAAGCCTATTTCCTGTTTTATATGATCATGTGATGGTTGGGATGAATGGGACAGTTCAAATGGGGATGAATGGGACATTCCCCACTATGTACTAATTTAAAATTTTACACAAGAATTATATTAAAACGTAAATTAGCCATATTTATTATCAAGATTCTTAATTTTGTGGAATATAAAAAAAAAAAATTGAAATTAATTATTTGATTTTTGTTTATAACAATTATGATTAAAAAAATTATAAGTTAGAATATTCAATGCAACTTAAATCAATAACTAAAAATAAATAAATAAATAAACTAATAATAATTTTATTAAAATCCCAATTCCAATTAAGCTAATTAAATAAATCCTGGTGATTATTAATGTAATACAGAATAGAATGCTGACTTTCCCCAACAGTCGGAAACAAAAATTTATTTGGATAATTTGTACTCTATTATAATGATTTATCTCCTTCTACTGTCTTACTTATTTATTTATTCATAGATTAAATCTCATTTTGTTAAATTACCAAAACCTAGAGAACTAGGAATTGTGCGAACCAAAGGAATTTCGCTTTTTGATGTTAATTTGTGTCAATACATCAGTTTTTGTTAATTTCAGTAAAATTATCGTATGTAATAAGATCACATAAACCAATTTGACTTTAAAAATTTATTTACTTTCCATTTTGTTTTCTTTTCTTTGTTAATTCCAGTCCTGTCCAATTCATCCCCAATAATGTCCCATTCATCCCCATAGGTTGGGATGAATGGGACAATGCACGTGTATGTAAAAAAACATTATTATTAATTAAAAATGATAACTTTTTATTAAAGTTAGTATGTTTATATGTAACTGATTACTGAAGTGTACTTAAGAGCCATGTGACAAAATTTTGAATTACATATGGCCAACGTTATCAATAAAAACATGAAAAATGTCCCATTCATCCCCACTCTCCCCTACATTTGAATAACTTTATACCGCGTGCAACATAAGGAAATTTGTATAGTTTTTTAAGATGCACATAACGTACTGTGGAATATGGAATGATTAGCGTAATTGTAAGGTTTATAGAGCCTGTGCACTACATCATGTTTATCAATTCTCCCTCCTTTAGGCTACCGGGAAATTGTAATAGGAATTTTTAATATGTATAATAACATTTATAGAAAAAATAACAAATTTTAAAATTTACCGAAACCTAAATTGCTAAAATTAGCTTATGGTCTACTTAGTTGTTTAAATACATAATAAAACATTATTTGAAAATACTAAATGTAAAATTTCCAAATTAAGAAGAAATAATTTATTACACTAAAATGTGCAGAAACATATTTGGATGATATACATAGAAATGCATATATATGCTATGCAAATGCAATCTTTTTTTTTTTTTTTTTTTTTTTTTAAGAAAATAAACCATAAAAATGCCTTCGAAACTTAAATACAATATTCATTTTTGCAGTCTTAAGATTTTAGGCAATATACAGGGCTACACATAATCAATATCTTCTACTGTAGTTCTTAAAATAAGAAAATATATAAGGACATTTTTTAGAGTTTTCTAGCTCCAAATTAAATTGAAAATGCATTTGAATTATTGCTAGAAAGTGTTTATAATTTATGGAAACCCTTTTCTTTCTCTTATTTGAATCTGTAACCTTAATTTATTTTTTGAACGTAGCATTTCATTTTCTTATTCAGCAAAAAGTATCCATATAAGTAATTCATCAACATATAAATTAAACCTTTATCTTAGAAAAATCACTCAGACTACACGTTTGAGGAAATACCTTGTGATAAATAACAGGAACACTATCTTAATCATTATTCGAAATTACGGATATGTTTATATTCCTAACACTTGTTCTGCAAACCAAAGAACAGTAGAAGTAGACTATAACATTGTGTATGTTTTCACATTGCATAGCAATGCTATCTGGATTAGCACTAGAGATTGAAAAAGGCAAGTTGCACTGGCAACAAACAAATTTATTTAACTTTTAAATAATAAATCATTCTGGTGGTAGAATCTTTTTTCTTAAAATACATAAAATTTATACTGAAAAAGTTGGTATAATAGCATTGTTGCCAACTTTAGCTGTAATTCAATTAGCCACTCCCTAGCACATTCATAAAGAAGGAAAGAGCAAAAAGCAGAGTCGTCAACTTTTATATTTAATTCTGGAACATTTGTAGTCATACCTTTATTTCACACCTGTTTCCAAACTGTTTTACGTATAAAATAATTTTTTCCAGTCTAGAATAAAATAAGAAGTAAATTACACTAAAAAAAAGTAGTGTCAGAAAGAGGCGGGACTAACAGTGCTCCGGAATAAATTATAAAAGTTTACAGCTTTGCAGGGATGGAACACGGGCGCAGAATTCATACCACTATCAATGTAAGAAAATTTTCTACTTCTTAAATCAACGATATTATAGTTAGAGAAATTTCTTAAACAAATTCCGGTATGAATTCTGCGCCCGTGTTCCATCCCTGGCTTTGGCAAAACGATGTTTCACATGTAACGTAGATACTTCTAGTTACGGCATTTTAATTGTAAACTGATTACAGACAATTGGTTGCTATGCTTATTTTCAATATTGTTTAAATATTTTACTATCTTTTTGAACACAATTCAGTCTCACCTTTTATGCATAACAGAGTTGCCAACATTTTAATTTATTCCGGAGCAATTTTAGCCCCGCCTCTATTTCATAGCACTTTATTTATAGAATGTTTTTCTCCAATATATAACTACGATAAAACAGGGGGGGGGGGAATCTTTAACAAAAAGTGGTTTCAATTAAAAGCGGTGCTAAAATTCCGGAATAAATTAAAATGTTGGCAACTCTGTGTGTAAGCAAAGTTTCTAATAATCTCGAATTTTGCATACTTTTATTTTACAGCTTTTTGCAGAATATTTCTAGTTGGGATAATTTCGGGTTGCAAAAAATGGATAACAGAGAAAAGTTTTTAACTCCAATGAGATAACAAAATAATTATATAAGAAATTTTTAATAATTAAAAAAATAAATATTTCATGAATTTTGCCATTTTTTACTGGACTCTAACGTAAATTTTGTGCTGAAATTAATTTTATCCGATATAGAACGCTGTTGTGAAATATGGACTTTGTTTTAATGATGACCACATTTTTGTGTACTCCTTACTTAAAGTTGCTTTCATGAAACTGGGACTTTTTGAATTTTCAAATATCTCAATCCATTACAAACGTGTGAAGTATTCCGAAAACCTCAACTAGCAATTCACTTCATTAATTTTGTTCATTTGGCACATCAATAAAATCTAATAGAAACATTAGGATATTAAGTTATATTAAATGTTATAAACAAAGTAAAAAAATGTAAGTTAAGCAGCTGAAGTACTTAGGACAAATGTAAACACCTTGTTTACACGTGTGCAGCGTACAGAATTCCTGAGGGAAGTGTAATCACGTGTGGCAAAACAAAAAGCTTTGGAAATCTGAAGATAACTTCAAATTCTGTATAAAAACTACTTTCCTTATCAAATTTGTTGTAGTTTGCTTCACACGCATAGAAATGTCAAAACTTCGAATTTCGAGAAAGCATTCTATTAGCGAGGGAAATATCAACAATTTTTTAAACTTCTAAATCTACCACTTTTTTATATTTGATTCGGTTTTAGAAGATTAATTTTCAAGCAAACATATAACTTTTTCCTCCAAATACAGTTTAAGAGTAGAATAATACGCCGAACTTACCTTAATCTTAAGTCTTGAAATAACACAGCAATAGCAAGTTACCTGGATTACTGAAAGAACATTTCCTTGTTAACTTCGTTTTAAAAGTGAACTAATGTAGATAAAGAAATATTTACAAAAAATTCTGGTGGACGTTAGAAAAACATAATTATTTTAAATTAAGAAGTTTAATTACAAATTACTTTTTAGTTCACATTTCTATAAAAGCGTGTTCTTTAATTTTTTAAAACTATAATATTATTCATCTTAATTAACAGAAATTCTATTACAGACTAAGAATGATAATGTCTATTTAGATACTTAGCTACTGAAATCAAATGATCGGACGCATCTGCAGGTAAGAAGATACAGGTAAGAAGATTTTCTTCTTTATTACAACCAGTAAAATTGATTTTATTGAAACATTGAAATGTGTGACATATGCGGAAATATTAAAATTTATTATCTGTGTTGCCGAGACTTTAACAACAGTTTTTGTCTTTTCGACAGTACGTTCCGCCTGTGGGCGTTATTCTCTTAAGCTGCATTATTCAAAACAAGATTTTCTATACCCATATTTTTATTACAAATGAATATACATAATAGTTAAACTCTTTCTAATGAAAATATTTGTATCCATAGTATTTTGATTGTACAAATATGAGTATAGGTAATATATTTAAGAAAAATTGCAACACACAAATTCCAAAAGAAGCGCCCACCGGAGGAGTTACAGATTTCCAAATGACGGGAATCTACATCACCGGTCACGAAATTGTTAAAATGCTGGCAACATTAACAAGGAAACATTCAAAAGTTGTCGTCTTCAAAATATATTTTAAAAAATAAATGTGATTCTACTCTTCATAAAGCACCAGAAAGTGAAAAAATTATCGGCTGAAATGAATTACAGTGACCACAAAAAATTATCAAAATTAAGCATTTTTGACGATTTAGCGCTATTAGGCGATACGTTTGCTAGCACCGAGATTGCCGTGTACGAACAGAAACGTGTTTTGCTTCTCCGCCAAGTACTCAGAATCAATCGCCTAACAGTGTGAAAGGGCCAAATATGCTTAATTTTGATAACTTTTTGTGGTCGCTTTTATTCATTTAGGCCGATAATTTTTTCACTTTCTGATGTTTTACGAAGAGTAGAATCACATATATTTTTTTCAATATTTCTTGAAAACGACACCTTTTGAATGTTTCCATGTAAGAGAGTATTTCTATATGTTACTTTATGAAATTGGAAATTGATTGAAATATATTTTTAGCAGTGTTATACATTTTTAAATGTATATTACAATGTGAGATTGCTTATGACTTCGGCTGTTTCACATTCAGTCTGTCCATCTAATTTGCGTTAATATTTGTAAAGTGTATTGCAATTTATTATACGTTATGTATGCACATTATGGCATTTTTGTTTCTATCGAACGTATGTAAATAGCGGAACTAGTTTATGTGCAGGGGCTCTCAAAATATTTCTGGGTTCTTATGATTTATAAGAGGTATTTTTAAGGTACAGTCGGGGGAAAAAAAAAAGGAACACTCAATGCAACTTCGTTGCTAATCGATGTACAAAATTGCAATAGGTATTATTCGACTGCGAATTGTCAGCACTTTCAAAAAATGAAGTGAAATTATAAATTGGAGGTCGTCTAGATATTAAAATGTGCACCAACTTTAATTTTTTTTCTATGGTGATACCCTATTTTTGTTTTATATTTGAATTTCAGGGGTTGCGACGATGTTAAAAAGTATATTAGTTGTATATTTTACTTATTATTATTATTATTATTATTATTATTATATTTTTTATTTATTTATTTATTTTTTATTTTTAGTTATAAGAGTTCAAATTTTGAAGTTGCTAATGTTAAATTTATATTTCAAACCTTTATTAATATCTTCACAAAAAATATTTTAATCGATATTTTTTCTTTTTTTTTTAATTGTTTAAAGTTTATTTCATGATACCTTACAATAATTTATCAGAAAAAGTTTAGTTTATGCATTCTTATATTTATATATAAGTATATAAATTATTTCATTTCTTATATTTTCTCACACCTACAAAATAAAGTGAAGGAAAATTAAACTTTTATTCGTGATCAGTATAGCCATGATGACACTTTTGAATCAAAAAATATCCCACATTTTTCAAAAAATAATGTCTAAACAATCTAAAATTTATCCTCTAATGTCGTACTCGTACTTCATTCGTATTTAAAAAAACAAAATAAAGAAATTCTAGTTCCACTTTCAATTTTTATAACACTTTTTCTTTTAAAACATTTCCGGTATAAAACTATAAAATTTCGTCTAACATTTGTAGGATTAAATTATATTTTTGTAGGTTTGCAGATAAACCACTAATACATTTTTGGTTAATATATTTTTGGTCTATTAATACTAAAGTAAAGTATACAAACTATATACTTTTTCGCACTGCCAGACTCTCAGGAATTCAATTATGAAGTCGAAATTGTGTGTTGCCATCGAAAAAAAAAATCAAAGTTAGCGCTCATTTCAATATGTAGATGACCCCTAATTTAATATTTGACATCATTTTCAAAAAATGAACTTAACTTACTGTTGAGAGACGTCCATTAGATTTTTCTATGTCATTTAAAAACGAAATTACAGCGAGTGTTGCGTTTTTTTTTTTTTTTTTTTTTTTTTTCCCGACTGTAGGAGAGAGTGGGGTTGAATGGGAAGCAGGATGAATGGGACAATAGCTGGATTTTTATGTTTTGCAAGCACCAGAAACTTTACATTTTTTCTTATATATGGCAGCACTGAGATCATTCATCAAGTGTAGTTTCAGAATTGTACTTTCTATAGAAGGGCAGAAAAAAATAAAAGTGCCTTTTTCAGCTGACAAAGTAAGTTTTTACCTATTCAATTAGGTAGTAGTTAAGGCACTAACTATTTGCTTAAAGTTAATATAACCTTCATATGGTGAAAATGCATAATCTTTTATTGTTTATATGATATTCAAGAAGAATATTGACAATTGTTCATTAAGCCTGTTTTATATGATCATGTGATGGTTGGGATGAATGGGACAGTTTAAATGGGGATGAGTGGGACATATTCCCCACTATGTACTAATTTAAAATTTTACACAAGAATTATATTAAAATGTAAATTAGCCATATTGATTATCCAGATTCTTAATTTTGGTGACTTAGAAAAAAATAATTTGAAATTAATTGTACTGATTTTTGTTTATAATAATTATGATTTAAAAAAATTATAAGTTAGAATATTCAATGCAAATTAAATCAACAATAAAAAAATAATCTAATAATAACTTGATTAAAATCACAATTTCAATCAAGCTAATTAAAAAAATCTTGATGATTATTAATGTAATACAGAATAGAATGCTGATTTTCCCGATCAGTCGGAAACAAAAATTTATCTAGATAATTTGTACTCTATTATAATGATTTATCTCTTTCTACTGTCTTATTTATTTATTTATTTGTAGATTAGATCTTGTAAGATTCAATTACCAAAACCTAGAGCACTAGGAACTGTGCGAACCAAAGGACTTTTGCTTTTTGATGTTAATTTGAGTCAATACATCAGTTTATGTTAAATTCGGCAAATTTATAGTGTGTAATAAAATTACATAAACCAATTTAACTTTAAAAATTTATTTAGTTTCCATTTAGTTTTCTTTTTTGTTAATTCCAGTCCTGTCCAATTCATCCTCAGTAATGTCCCATTCATCCCTATAGGTGGGGATGAATGGGGCAATGCACATGCATGTAAAAAAATTATTATTAATTGTTGTTTTTGTTGTTGCTTATCCTCTTTGTCTGACGGAGTCAGACAAGATCCACGAGTTCGTTGACAGTTAGAAAGTCAAAGACCAGAAGAGAATTGATGAAAAGATCCTCCTTAGAGAGTCCCATGCATTCCAAAAGGTGCTCAGGAGAAGCCTGATGATTCTGGCACTTGGTGCAGGTGGCGAAGGTTTTCCTGCCCTCGATGAAAGTGAGGCACTTGATGTGACCGCTAGCGAGTCTTGACAGTACAGTTCGGGTACGTCTGTCACACGGGAGGTCAAGGGACAAACCCGGTTTTGAGCCCTTGTACCAATTATGGGTGGGGGGAGTTTTCCGCTCCTCCGAGATTTTTAAATTTTCCCGGGAGTATAACTCCTGAAAAGTAAGTGCGGAGGAGGGAGTTGCAGAAATCCTGCAACCCTCCTTAGCAAGATTATCAGCCATTTCATTCCCGTGGAGATTCACGTGTGAAGGTATCCATTGCAAATGAACGTCATGGCTTTGTGAAATGAGCTTTAATTTAAGCAGTATAGAGGTGCTGATTATTATTAATTAAAAATGATAACTTTTTATTAAAGTTAGTATGCTTATATGTATCTGATTACTGAAGTGTACTTAAGAGCCATGTTACAAAATTTTGAATTACATATGGCCAACGTTATCAATAAAAACATGAAAAATGTCCCATTCATCCCCACTCTCCCTTACATTTCAATAACTTTATACCGCGTGCAACATAAGGAAAATTGTATAGTTTTTTAAGATGCACATAACGTACTGCGGAATATGGAATGATTAGCGTAATTGTAAGGTTTATAGAGCCTGTGCACTACATCATGTTTATCAATTCTCCCTCCTTTAGGCTACCGGGAAATTGTAATAGGAATTTTTAATATGTACAATAACATTTATAGAAAAAATAACAAATTTTAAAATTTACCGAAACCTAAATTGCTAAAATTAGCTTATGGTCTACTTAGTTGTTTAAATACATAATAAAACATTATTTGAAAATACTAAATGTAAAATTTCCAAATTACGAAGAAATAATTTATTACACTAAAATGTGCAGAAACATATTTGGATGATATACGTAGAAATGCATCGATATGCTATGCAAATGCAATCTTTTTTTTTTTTTTTTTTTTTTTTTTTAAAGAAAATGAACCATAAAAATGCCTTCGAAACTTAAATACAATATTCATTTTTGCAGTCTTAAAATTTTAGGCAATATACAGGGCTACACATAATCAATATCTTCTACTGTAGTTCTTAAAATAAGAAAATATATAAGGACATTTTTTAGAGTTTTTTAGATCCAAATGAAATTGAAAATGCATTTGAATTATTGCTAGAAAGTGTTTATAATTAATGGAAACCCTTTTCTTTCTCTTATTTGAATCTGTAACATTAATTTATTTTTTGAACGTAGCATTTCATTTTCTTATTCAGCAAAAAGTATCCATATAAGTAATTCATCAACATATAAATTAAACCTTTATCTTAGAAAAATCACTCTGACTACACGTTTGAGGAAATACCTTGTGATAAATAACAGGAACACTATCTTAAACATTATTCGAAATTACGGATATGTTTATATTCCTAACCGGTGTTCTGCAAACAAAAGAACAGTAGACTATAACATTGTCTATGCTTTCACATTGCATAGCAATGCTATCTGGATTAGCTCTAGAGATTGAAAAAGGCAAGGCGCACTAGCAACAAACAAATTTATTTAACTTTTTAACAATAAAGCATTCTGGTGGTAGAATCTTTTTTCTTAAAATACATAAAATTTATACTGAAAAAGTTGGTATAATAGCATAGTTGCCAACTTTAGCTGTAATTCAATTAGCCACTCCCTAGCCCATTCATAAAAAAGGAAAGAGCAAAAAGCAGAGTCGTCAACTTTTATATTTAATTCTGGAACATTTGTAGTCATACCTTTATTTCACACCTATTTCAAAACTGTTTTACGTATAAAATAATTTCCTCCAGTCTAGAATAAAATAAGAAGTAAATTACACTAAAAAAAAGTAGTTTCAGAAAGAGGCGGGACTAACAGTGCTCCGGAATAAATTATAAAAGTTTACAGCTTTGGCAAAACGATGTTTCACATGTAATGTAGATACTTCTAGTTACGGCATTTTAATTGTAAACTGATTACAGACAATTGGTTGCTATGCTTATTTTCAATATTGTTTAAATATTTTACTTTCTTTTTGAACACAATTCAGTCTCACCTTTTATGCACAACAGAGTTGCCAATATTTTAATTTATTCCGGAGCAATTTTAGCCCCGCCTCTATTTCATAGCACTTCATTTATAGAAATTTTTTCTCCAAATATAACTACGATAAAACAGGGGGGGGGGAAATTTAACAAAAAGTGGTTTCAATTAAAAGCGGTGCTAAAATTCCGGAATAAATTAAAATGTTGGCAACTCTGTGTGTAAGCAAAATTTCTAATAATCTCGAAATTTGCATACTTTTATTTTACAGTTTTTTGCCGAATATTTCTAGTTGGGATAATTTCGGGTTGCAAAAAACGGATAACAGAGAAAAGTTTTTATCTCCAATGAGATGACAAAATAATTATATAAGAAATTTTTAATAATTAAAAAAATAAATATTTCATGAATTTTGCCATTTTTTACTGGACTCTGTCGTAAATTTTGTGCTGAAATTAATTTTATCCGATATAAAACGCTGTTGTGAAATATGGATTTTGTTTTAATGATGAACACATTTTTGTGTACTCCTTACTTAACCCCTTAACGCGCGGTGTCCTTGCTGCGAGGACACAAAATTTAAGATCCAGCTGCAAAAATTCATCCCGGAAATTTTTTAGCAAAAATTCGCGTTCATAACATATCAGAAAAGGCCGGTTTTTTAAGCCTTAAAATTTAAAATTTCTTTTAGTTTAATTTAGTTCATTAATTCCGGTGGCAGTATAATTTAAATATTTCATATTGTCTTGCGCCACAAATGGTTAAAGTTACTTTCATGAAACTGGGACTTTTTGAATTTTCAAATATCTCAATCGATTACAAACGTGTGAAGTATTCCGAAAACCTCCACTAGCAATTCACTTTATTAATTTTGTTCATTTGACACATCAATAAAATCTAATAGAAACATTAGGATATTAAGTTATATTAAATGTTATAAACAAAGTAAAAAAATGTAAGTTAAGCAGCTGAAGTACTTGGGACAAGTGTAAACACCTTGTTTACACGTGTGCAGCGTACAGAATTCCTGAGGGAAGTGTAATCACGTGTGGCAAAAAAAAAAAAAAAAAAAAAAAAAGGTTTGGAAATCTGAAGCTATCTTCAAATTCTGTATAAAAACTACTTTCCTTATCAAATTCGTTGTAGTTTGCTTCACACGCATAGAAATGGCAAAACGTCGAATTTCGAGAAAGCATTCTGTTAGCGAGGGAAATATCAACAATTTTTTAAACTTCTAAATCTACCACTTTTTCATATTTGATTCGGTTTTAGAATATTAATTTTCGAGCAAACATATAACTTTTTCCTCCAAATACAGTTTAAGAATAGAATAATACGCCGAACTTACCTTAATCTTAAGTCTTTAAATAACACAGCAATAGCATGTTACCTGGATTACTGAAAGAACATTTCCTTGTTAACTTCGTTTTAAAAGTGAACTAATGTAGATAAAGAAATATTTACAAAAAATTCTGGTGGACATTAGAAAAACATAATTATTTTAAATTAAGAAGTTTAATTACAAATCGCAAGTGATGTTTGCACTTCGTCAAATATAGTCGAACCTCGTTAACGTGAATCTGGAGGGGGATAAAAAATGTGTTAATGTTATCAGTAGTTCATGCTATCAGAAACTAATCTTCATATGTCTAAACTAATCTTCATTTTGATGGGGATTGTGGAAACAATTAATGTTATAAGTAATTCGCGTTAACAAGGTTCGACTGTATATATACATATATTTTCGTAATAGCTATCTATTTCGCTATATAATATACTTTGGTAAATCGTGACAGTGCTTAAATTTGCTTTAACTGAATATACTTTGCCGGAATTTAAAAGCAGTTTACGTGACTTATTTCTGCTGTATTATGTACTTATAGCATTTTTTTTTTTTTTAAGCTAGTTTTATTTGAATTCGAAATTACATTGTAAAATATCACAGATTCATTTAACGAATGACTTCAGATTCACTCATCTGTTTACGGTCCTGAATAGGAAAATTAAATTGATGACAAGATATTTCATGTTAAAAGTTTAGTAATGTAAAATACAAAAATTTGACTTTTTTTAAGTTCAAAATGAACGCATGCTTATTATGGTTCAGCAAGATTTACTACTGTATAATTAATTTTAATTTATAAATTGACCACCTAATAAAATGCCCTTAATCTTTGGAGTTGCAAAAAGTCTTTTGTGTGTGTTTGACAGTTGGGTTTTCACAATAATTAAGAATCTGACAACAGATTAAGCAAAAAATGTAGTGTTTGAGTTCATCCTGTATCTTTAGAACAGTGGCATGATCTGTATCATTAATTTTCATCCGGTACAGGTATTCCATGCCTTTTTGTAACAATAGCAAATAGTTCAATTCTAATATATTCCGTTGTCTCTGTTGGTACCACCCTTCTTAAAATCCCTCTTTTTTTCTTGCAAAAGAACTATTTTTCTCCTGGATGTTCGAGAGGTGGATGAGTGCTGAGTTCCCGGGGTCCAGTGGCGACCCCACACCTATGCGAAACCAAATGTAGGTAGTAGAGTTCATTGAAGATCGTGATGGCTTACAAAAAAAAAAAAAAAAAAAAAAAAAAATACATCAAGGGGAAAGGCAAGGACTGACAAACAAGGAACGAATTCTGAGCTTATAGTGAAGTACGACAACGGTAAAAGAAAATGAAACATAAAACAAAATTAAATAATGAAGTTAACGTAACTAAGAACAATGAGAAGAAATTATAGAGAGAATTTAAGTGTACAATAACATTACAATAACTTTACAATACATTTTAACAATACATAACTTTACAATACATAACTTTACAAACATTATAATAACATTACAATAACTAACAAGGAACAAAGAAAGTTTAAGTATAGCATTACGAACACATTAACAAATATTTTTGAAAAATTTTGAATTTTTAAAGATTTTTTTTTTTTTTTTTTTTTTTTTAACATGACAAGAAAACATCGAAAAACTAAATACGATAAGAAAAGATAACACCGACATTTGGGCGTTTTCTAATCGAAGGATCCGTTTGGTCATACATAACAAGGGTGTTTAAAGCTTGGCTTTCGATATATTCTAATTGATCATGAAAATTAACATTAAGGTGTTGTATAAAATTTTGAAGACGCGGATAGTTAATTTCTCGATACATTTGTTAATTATGAATGCAATAAGGTAAGTAATAAATTTTCTTGGTTGTTGCATTTTGACTTTTAAGAAGCAGTAGTTTTCTCCTATATGTAATTACGGTTAAATAAGATGGAAATAACTCTTCTGAAAAGTGGTATGAAAAAAGAAGAAAAAAAAAAGAGGATAATACCAGTGATATGAAATAAATTAAATGTTGGAAGCTCTGCAACAGCCTCTCAAATAAAATTAAAAAGTATTTATATGCAGAGCTGTCAACCTAATCCGGCAAATTGTTAGTAACGCCCCTTTTTCTACACCACTTAATTTTTAGAGTAATTCTCTTTAAATATATTTACGATGAATTAAGAAAACAAATACTCTAAAAATGTATTGGTGTAGAAACAGGGCGTTACAAACAATTTGCCGGATTAGGTTGGCAGCTCTGTATATGATACCTTTTCAAATTATCAGCAGGTTTTAAAAATTATAATATTACAGGCTTTAAAGAAAATTAACAGCTTTTCTGATAAAGCAATTTAAGCAATTTAGAAAAAAAATATATATATAATATTTTGTAAAATATGTGCATATGCATTTCATAGTTGCCAACATTTTAATTTATTCCAGAGCATTTTTAGCCCCGCCTTTCATCCTCACCACTTTATTTATAGATTATTTTTCTCCAATATTTAACTGCGAAAAAATAGGAAAAATTTACTTTTATGAAAAAAGTTGTATGGATTCAAGGTGGGGGTAAGAAAGCTCCGGAATAAATTAAAATGTTGGCATCTCTGGTATTTATTTCAATTGCGTGTGCGTAAACGATTAATTTTCCATAATTTGACAGCCAAATAAATGGGCAATCTCACATCTAATGCTTTATGAAATATTATAAAAAATTGGTATAATATGGACAAAATAATAGGGTGTTTCTCAGTTACTGAATAAAGTTCACTTTCTATTGAGGGAATGTTCGATTTCCACCATCCAATCATATTCAATTCTTAATATAATCGAACTCCGCACTCAATGACACTTTCGATTTAACTGTTTTCATCTCAACTTTACTTTTTTCTGTTCAACAGGTACGAACATCTCAACTCTACTCGAACAGAAACCGAAAAGAACAGTTTATTCTTTTTCATCCGCACGGTAGCTTGCATGCTATCTTTCGCATTATTCGCAATAATTACTTCACATTATTATTTTCGCATTATATTGTTTATGTTAAATATTCCATCGCAATGTTTCAGCACAACTTATGTTTTCAACGCATATTCATTTCGGTGTATTGTATGTTTAATGTAGTTTTGGTTTGTGAATGAAAGAACGAGTATTTATTATTATCTTCACATCAAATTACATAACATTTTTTGGAGGCACCGGCGAGATATTCTGTGTGAATTTTGGCTAGCTTACAAATTTTGATGTCCAAGCGCAGCTATTAAGGAATAAAACAGATAAGTACTTATTTTCCTACTTTACAAGTTTGACTTTGGTTTTTCGCATTACTCCATTACGTTGTAATGGCAAGCAAAAAGAACAATGACGATGACAGTAATGAAACTGTTGCTTTAGAAGATGCTGAAAAAATAGCAAAACATTATCGAGGCAGAGCGAAATCTGCGCTTACTAGAATTATGAATTTCTTAAATAATGAAAATCAAATTTTTCAAAAACATGATCTCTTAAATAAACTTGAAAAGATTGAAATTATTTATTCTGATTTTGATAAAGCCGATTCTGAATTACCTGATGAAGTATCAGAAATAGAAGAATTTGACTTAAAATATTATGAAACCAAAGCCAAGCTTCAACAAAACTTAAAAATTTATCTGTAAACTTGCAATCTAATGTTTTAAATTTTCAAAATCCATCCATTAACACAAATGCTATATCTAGTAATTTTCGTTTGCCAAAATTAAATGTTTGCCCGTTTAGCGGTAATTATAAAGATTGGATGTCTTTTAAGGATTTGTATATATCTTTAGTTCACGAGAATGTTAATTTGTGTAATGTACAAAAATTCCAATACCTAAAGGGTTTATTAAAAGATGAACTGGCTTCTATAATTAAACACATTCCAATATCTGAGAATAGTTATCTAGAAGCCTGAAAAAAAAAATTTCTAGGTGTGATAAGAAAAAACAAATTATTTCTGCACTTATTAAAACCTTTATGGATCAACCAACTGTAATTCATTCTAATGCATATAACTTACGTAAGATAGCAGATACTTCGGATGAAGTAATAAGGGGATTAAAGACTATTGACACTAAAGCTACTGAAAGAGATATATGGTTAATTTATATTTTATTACAAAAACTTGACCATAAATCACGTGAAGATTGGGCACAATATTCTGCAAAAATTGATTTTCCTACTTTAGAGATCTTTTTACAATTTATTAATGATAAATGTGCATCTATGGAATTATGTAATGAAAATGAGAGTAAAGAGAATGAGTGTAAACAAAATAAAGATAAACAATTTAAGTTATCTAAGTTTCATTCTAACGGTTATTACAAATGTATTTTATGTAAAAACAATAATCATTTCTTGTTCAAATGCTTTAAATTTAAAGAACTTCCTGTTAAGGATAGAAAACAATTTGTTACAAAGAACTCATTATGTAGCAACTGTTTATCTAATAATCACTCAATCGCTCAATGTAATTCCACTTATACTTGTCATTTTTGTAATGCAAAACATCATTCTAGTATATGCGATAATAATTTGAAAACTTATACAGCTTCGGCTTCATCTGCTGGTAATAATTTTGAAAATTCTGAGAATCGTACAGAGCCATCTGGCATATCTCAATTGCAAGCAAGTACTCATAACCATTCTATACAAATATCTTTTGCTTTACTTCCTACAGCTAGCGCTTATATTTATGATTCAATGGGTCAGAGACATGTGCTAAAATTTTTATGCGATTAAGGCTCTGAAAGTTCTTTTATTACTGAATCATGTATGAGTATTTTACGTTATGATAGAAAAAATGCAAGATTTCCCGTCAAAGGGTTGGCGAATTCAAAAATTGCAATAACTAAAGGTTATACAGATATTAATTTAATTTCTATTCACGATTCCGATGTCAAGTTATCCATGCGAGTTTTTATATTAGATAAATTAACAGCTCCATTGCCATCAGAGAAAATAAACAAAGAACAATTTTCGCATTTAAAAAATATGCAACTGGCCGATCCCAAATTTGAAATTCCAAGTAAAATTGACATGATATTGGGATCTGATTATTTTTTTTCTATTTTACTTCCTGGTCAAACAATTTGTACTGAGAATGGTTTAATTGCTCAAAATTCAATTTTTGGTTTTCTCGTATCTGGAAAATTACCTGAATCTCAGACAAAATCTAATTCGATTTCAAATTTACATATTTACGAAACTAATATTGATAGTGAGTTAAAACGTTTTTGGGAATTAGAAGAAGTTTTTAATCCAAGTGAGAAGTTACTTTCACCCGAGGAACAGTTTGTGGAGTGACATTTTCGGGAAAATTATTCAATTAATCCAGAAGGCCGTTTTGTGGTAAAACTGCCATTTTATAAATGTAAATCTTAATTATGTAATACAAGACCCGCTGCACTTTCCCGATTATATGCAATGGAGAGGAAATTTTCTGAAAATCCGGAATTCAAACAACAATATAAGGATTTTTTATATGAATACGAACAATTAGGACACATGGAGGTAATTACTCAGAATTCACTAAATATTTCTCAAAGGGAACAATATTTCCTACCTCATCACGCAGTTATTAAACCTTCTAGCACTACCACTAAATTAAGAGTCGTTTTTGACGGTTCCTGTAAAACTTCTGATGGTAAATCATTAAATTCAGTTTTAGGTGTTGGCCCTAAACTACAACGAGACATTTTTGAGATCTAACTTAATTTTCGATTACCGGAGATTGTTTTTTCTGCAGACGTGGAGAAAATGTACCGCCAGGTTTTAATTTCTGAGGACGATCAAAATTATCAAAAAATCCTTTGGAGATACAACCCCAATGAGGAAATAAAGGAATATAAATTGAAGACTGTTACATATGGCCTTGCTCCAGCATCCTTTTTGGCCACTAGGTGCATTAAGCAAATCGCTCTAGATTATAATCAAAATACACACGTCTCGCGCACATTGTTAAAAGACATATATATGGATGACTTGATATCTGGTTCAAACTCAGTTAATAGCGCAATATTCATTGCTAAGGAAACTGCTAATGTTTTGCAGGAACATGGGTTTCATTTGCGAAAGTGGAATTCCAATTCGAATGAATTCCTTACGGAATTTCGAGAAAATTGCATCACAGATACAGACTTTAAAATAATACCAAACAACAATGAAAGTTCTAAAATTTTAGGGCTTTACTGGAACTCTTTAGCAGATACATTTATTTTCAAAACCGCACTTACACTCAAACCACCACTAACAAAAAGACGCATTTTGTCTGAATCCACACGCTTTTTTGATCCTCTAGGGTTAATTTCACCTTGTACAGTAGTGTTAAAAATATTTTATAAAAAGCTATGGTTAACAAAAAGAGACTGTCATTCTCCTATTTCGCAATAATTTGAAGAGGAGCTCATTAAATATGAGAATTCATTCAATAAAATTACCCAGTTTTCTGTTCCTAGATGCGTCACACTTTCATCCGATAGTACATTTGAATTACATGGTTTCAGCGATGCGTCAACACATGCTTACGCTGCTGCAATCTATTGTCAACAGACTCATGATAACAAATCAAAAGTCTCACTCTTAGTTGCCAAAACTAAAGTAGCTCCTACCAAGCAAATTTCCGTTCCCAAATTGGAACTTTGTGGTGCTTATTTATTATCTAAGTTATTTTGTCCAGTCTTCAAATTATTAGAAAATTATGATTTTGACATTTACGCATGGACAGAGTTGTTCTTTCTTGGTTATCCGCACATCCACGTAATTGGAAAACTTTTGTTGCAAATAGAACTTCACAAATATTAGATGTTCTTCCCACAAAACATTGGAGACATGTTCCATCTAAAGAAAACCCCGCTGATATCGCTTCTCGGGCATCGATCCTAAAAGTTTACCTGAATGCAACTTGTGGTGGAATGGTCCAAGTTGGCTACTTTTGGATTCTACACATTGGCCAAATGACGCGCCTAAGTCTAAGGAAATCGAGGATCAAATTTCGGCTGAAAAGAAAGCTGATCCCATTTTGTCTTACCATATCGATACATCTAATGATTTTTATGATCGTCTATTCAATAAGTTTTCTTCATTTTTTAAAATCAAACGCATTCTGGAATACTGCATAAGATTAATAAATAACTGCAAATCAGCAAGTAAAGTTCATGTCTCAACAAATGATTCTTGTTCCACTCTTACATGTAGGGAAACTAAACACGCCGAAGAGAACATCATTCGATGGGTACCAAATAAATACTTTCACGAAGACATAAAACACATCAAGAATCAAAACATTTTGTTTAGAAAAAGCCCTTTACACTCTCTACCGCTATTCATTGACCAGAACGGTCTGTTACGGGTGGGAGGTCGCTTACAAAATGCTCAATTATCATTTAACGAAAAGCATCCGGTAATATTGCCGTCTAAACACAAATTGAGTGACCTTATTATACAAGAGAAACATATTGCACACTTGCATGCAGGACCATCATTGTTATCCCACATTATAAAACAGGCATATTGGATCATTGGTGGAAAAAGATTAATCAATAAGCTTGTTAATAAATGCGTGAAATGCTTCCGTTTCGAAGCTACTTCTACACCCCAGCTCATGGGAAAATTACGACCACATCGAATAAATCTCGAACGACCTTTCTTTGCATGTGGTGTGGACTATGCTGGTCCAATGTATATAAAATTTAACAAGGGTCGTGGCTCTAAAACAACAAAAGGATACATAGCTTTATTCATTTGCCTTGATACAAAAGCAGTGCACATCGAAGCTGTCAGCGATTTGACGACTGACGCATTTATAGCTGCCTTACGACGTTTCAGTGCTAGACGTGGTTCACCTAGTCATATTTACAGCGATAACGCAACCAATTTTGTTGGTACTAAAAAGGAACTCGATGAAATAAAACAAATATTGTCTTTACCAAGAAACGAATGCGTTGCACATTATTTAACACAAGCCGCAATAGAGTGGCATTTTATTTCTCCCGCATCACCTCATTTCGGAGGAATTTGGGAAGCTACAGTACGATCCTGTAAATTTCACATTAAACCAGTAATCGGTGATACACGGTTGACATTTGAGGAACTGAGCACTTTATTAACACAAATCGAATCCCTATTAAATTCACGTCCCCTCTTTAAAAGTACTGATTCTGATACATACTCTATTAATGTTCTCACCCCATAACATTTTCTTACAGGTGATGTCATGCTTTCATCTGCAGACGAACCATTATCCTGTAGCAGGAATCTCAAGAACCGATGGGAAATGGTGCAAAAAATGAGACGAGATATTTCTAGGGCTTGGAAAAAGGAGTATCTCAGCTCCTTGCAATCAAGAAATAAATGGCAACATCCTGCATCAAATATCCAGGAAGGAGAATTAGTAGTTATCATAGACCACAGCTGCTCACCTTTATCCCGGCCAATTGGTCGAATTACAAAGGTTCACACCGGTACCGACGGACTGGTAAGATTGGTGTCTATAAAAACTAAAGACTCTGTTGTTAAAAGAACTGTTAACAAAATTGCTGTTCTCCCTTTATATCAGGACTAGCGCCCTGATAGGGTGGGAGTCATGTTCGATTTCCACCATCCAGTCATATTCGATTCTTAATATAATCGAACTCCGCACTCAATGACACTTTCGATTTAACTGTTTTCATCTCAACTTTACTTTTTTTCTGTTCAACAGGTACGAACATCTCAACTCTACTCGAACAGAAACCGAAAAGAACAGTTTATTCTTTTTCATCCGCACGGTAGCTTGCATGCTATCTTTCGCATTATTCGCAATAATTACTTCACATTATTATTTTCGCATTATATTGTTTATGTCAAATATTCAATCGCAATGTTTCAGCACAACTTATGTTTTCATTGCATATTCATTTCGGTGTATTGTATGTTTAATATAGTTTTGGTTTGTGAATGAAAGAACGAGTATTTATTATTATCTTCACATCAAATTACATAACAGGGAATTTCTGCAAATTGCTTTTTTCAGTATAAAAGAATTATTATTTTTAATTATATTATTTTAAAGTGTTTTCTCAATTTATCTCCAATTCGCTTTAAATTAATTTCGTTTGTTTATTGATATATATACATCAGATTTGTATGCTTGACTTGTAGTACGCTTGTAAATCTTCGTCAGATAATTACACATTGAACATGAAAGAACTACAGTACGAAGAAATGGAAAAACACCCAAGGCCAGGGCGGGAATCGAACCCGCTCTCCTACGCTCGAAGGTGATTAGCAGTGTGGTGATATAACCACTCGGCCACGGAGGGCCCATTAATTTCATTTGAAATTTTTGTATACTATAAATAAACGATCTTGCTGAATTGCTTGAATGTTCTTAAACAAATGCTTATATCTTTTGTATTTGACTTGATATTGCATCATATGCAAAGAATAAAAAAAAAAGAAAATTTCACGTGCTCTAAAGTAACATTTGTTACAATTACCGATATTTTCGCTTTTTTAATAATATAAAATTATCGCAAACACTATATTTTATGCTCTATCTGTTGTCAGCCCTGTAATTATTTTCGTAATGCATTCTTTACCCAAATAAGTGAAGATCCTGTTATATACATGTACAAAATTTAAGAACATATCAGAGTTGCCTGCATTTTTATTCCTTTCGGAGCAATAAAGGGTTAAATAAAATATGCAACGTTAGTTTAATTTTATTTCTTTTTTTCTTTTCTTTTTGTTAAATAAAATATTAAATTTTGTGAACCTCTCGATTGTTCCATCTAAAGGAAATCCTATACGGATATCTTAAATTAATTATCTACAGTGCGGGACAAAATAGAAAAAAAGAAAGAAAGAAAAAGAAAATCGCTCTGTAGAAAAATTGACTTGTACCTTTTGTATTTGTAATAACTTGAAAACTAACGGCTAAAGAAAAAAAAAAAAACTGATATGTTTGCATATTACAAAATATGCAAAATGATACCTATGTACGTTTTTGATTTAATAATTCACTTTATTACACTTTACGGAGTCTTTAATAAAAATCTGCATATTTTTTTCTTTTTAAACGCAATATAATAAACAGTGTTGTGCACGAACGCGTTCATTTGAACGCGTTCGTGAGCGTAGCTCAAAAATTTTGAGTTTTGAGTTGAACTTCGCTCGTTTTTAAAATTATGAACTTGAGTTGAGCGAAGTTCGTTTTATTCACGAACTTGAGCGTGAAAAAGCAATTCAAACTCAAACTCATATTGAATATTTCTGTCTGAAATATAAAAAGGAAAGTAGAAGAAGAAAAGGGCAGAAAAGAGAATAATTGTGCTAAATGGATCCCGGAAAACAGGGCACTTGGAAAAAAAGGCACTGGTAAAAAGGGCACCCAGAAAAAAGGGCACCCGGAAAAAAAGGGCACAGGAAAAAAGGTTATTTTTAAAATTTGGAAATCGCAAAAACAATGAACACCAAAGAATGAATTTAAATAATTATTTTCATAATACGTTTTTAGAAATTTCAATCAATTAAATTGGTACCACTTTCACTTAGTATATATCTGAAGGATGGGGGGGGGGGGAGGTGCCTAGGAGCAGATTGAAAGAGAATAATTGTCTTTATATCACCTTCTTACTGATTTTAATGAAACTTTCTCTAATAGTCACTTGCTGTTCATGAAAAAAATACAGTGTCACACATACTTCAGGGGCTGAATTTGTCCCTTTAATCCCCCCCCCCGCCCTCCCGACGTAGAAACAGAAACACTTACGTTCTCGTTAGTGTTTAGCATGTATTTTATAATTTCTACCACTGCGTGATACTAGTTTCGTTAATTAACTTATTTAATTTTTCACATTTTTCCTAAAGTGTTGGAAAAAAAAAATTTTAAACTGATATCTGAAAACAATTGAATAATATGAATATATCTATAGTTTTATGGTTAAAAATATAAATAGACATTAGAAAATATACTAATAATTTACTTAGTCTATCTGTAGCATGTATAAATTTAGTTTAAAACTTCAAATCCAACATGATAATAAATCGGTAAGGAATACTAGTTTCAATCTTTTATATTTTAAAGAAACTGTCTCTCAAGTCAAGACTTTTATTACGACTATTCACATGTAAGAAATAGCGGAAGTCTCACAGGACAACAGAGTATACTGTTCTGAAAATCCACCTTCAGGGAATGTTTTCCCAGTGGACAGCGGACAATGAAATGTCCAAATGTTATTTGTATGAGAGTCCGGTAATTTGTCGCCCATACAACCTGCCTTCGGGCCTCCTGATAACAGTAGGCACCTATAAACAGTAGTACGTCTCATAGATGGGTCCCGCCGGTGCTCGCCTCGCAACGTACTGCAGCTGGGATACGGGCCTAGTCCTCTAAAGGATCCTTCAGAGACTGGCAACTTAAGAAAGCTGCAAGTCGGCTCTATTGATATTTCTTTGATCTGGTTTAGGAGATCGACGCTCGCTCCCGCTCGCTGCAATCGAAGCTCCCAAACCTCCTAGTGCGATAATTGCATGAGAAGGGGGATCTCTTTTGTAAAAGAGCAATAAAAAGTAATGTCCTTCATTGTAAATGTGTGCAAAATGTCAAGGGTCGCTTTCGGACAATGGATAATTTATGAGTTTTGACGCGCTGCATGTTGCTAGTATCTGAAGGAAGCTTAAAATGCAGGAAGTCGCCTTCCATCAAAGTATTGATTTATATCAGTCAAGTATACAACAATGGATTTTCCCTCTCTGATTTTCTTTCTTCCTCCTCCCCCCCCCCCAATACAGTGTTGTTGTGTACATTCTTTTGCTGGGTACACGATCAGATTTTGCTCCCATAATAATTATCTTTATGTCCCGTCCTTTCTTATCTTCGATCGACCAGTCTTTCTTTAAAGGAGAGGAAAATTGTCAATTAATTAATTGTTATTCAAAACTTGTATGTTGCGGTCACCACAAGACTTTCTTCAATATAATTTTACTCAAATTCACGAATTACTTATTAAATTATTATTTATTAAAAATGTTTTCCATGATGAATGCAAAAGATTTTTATCTCACAGAATTATGCCGAAAGAAAGAAGTCAATTTTGTGCCAACATCAAAAGAATTATTATTATTTTTTTAAATAAGTTTTTTTTTTTCGTTAAAAATTAAAAAATTAAAAATAAAATAAAATAAAATAAAATAAAAAATAACCTAAATTATCCCAAATCTATGGTTCAGCCATTCGTTTTAAAAGTACTTGCAAGTTCTTTTCAAAGATACTAATATTCAAAATTTACACGCTTCCTTCCCACGTACTGCATGTACTTCTTTTTCTTAGTTTACTACTACTATTGCTAATAAATTCTATTGATTTTACAATCGCACGATAAAAATAACTCTCATTATGTGCATTTATGAGAAATTTTGTCTAATACTGCCACGTTAAAAATTTAGAAATAATAATAATAATAATAATAATAATAATAATAATAATAATAAAGGCTAGTACATTTATTTAATGCATAAAGCTTAAACTCAATAGGTGCCTTATATTTTTCTTATATTTATTCAAAAATATGGAATACGACGGCGAAAAGAATAAGGTTAAAAATATTAAAATGCTTAATTTTCTCTTATTTATTAATTTAAAAACATAAAATTATTTTATTTGTTTTTCTATTTTATTTTATTTTTTATGGAGAAATCAAGGCATTAATAGAAGTAAATCCCTCTATGGTGGCCAAGCGGTTCTACGGTCAAAGTTGGTAGATGGGAAGTGCCGGGTTCGATCAAAAAACGCGCTCATCGATCTAGCCGTTTCGTAGTTTTCCGTAGTTCTCTCTAAAACTCATGTAAATACGAACTAGATCCACTTAGAAAGTCCCCCACGGAGGGCATTTCTCCTGTAGGCCTAGGACATTAGTGTAGTCAATCAGTCTTAAGCCATACAACCAATCAAGCATTCTTTATGAGATTAACATATGTTAGAATTTTATGTTGTAAAATTATAAGTGCTTATTTCTTTATTTTATTTCTTTTTATTTATTTGTTTATTAATTAATTAATTTATTTATTAGGTGTCATATTTCTTTTTATCATATACGTTATTTTTTATCTTTTATCGTATTTTATTCAAAGGTACAAAATACGAAAAAAAAAAATAAATAAATAAAGGGAAAAAATATATATATATATATTTGTATTACATTTGAAGAAAAATAAACTTTTGACATGAACAGTAAGGATGTATAAAACTTTTAAAATGAAAAATATTTTTACAAATATTCCGATTATTAATGATTATGCATTTAACTATAAAATATTGGTATGTTTTTAAGTATTAAACTAATTCAATTTTCCTAAACTGAATTATTTTAAGAAAAATATGTTGGTGTTAATATGCCAGTTGCCTACAAAAGAAAGGCCGAGGTATGGGTTAAATAACCTAAGTAAGGGGTGGTCTTTTTAAGGGGTTCTAGCCCATATTTACGCTTGTGTCGGAGAAAACTATAGACAATTTCGAAAAGTTAGCCCAATGAGCGCTACTTGGTATCGAACCTGATATCTCCCGTCTACCAGCTTTGAGGGCAAAGTTAATGTTACAGTCTCAAAAACATTTAACCCCCTGAAAAACCTTTTATAAACCAACTAAAACAATTTTTAAGCATTTAATGCGCTGAGAATGCATATATTTGTGAGTTATTACAATAAATAAAATTAATCATAAAGCTAAACGTTCATCTCTCAAATGAATATATCAAATCAAATTAACTGTTAAATCGTCAAATTTTTACTAATTAATCTTAATATCAATGAACTTTCTTACCAGTAACCTACAAGGACAAATTTGATAAAATAAATTATATTTTAAAATAAATAAACATAATTTTATCATTATTACTAGCAGGCTTTGCCCGCTTTGCTGGTCACTATTTTTAAATGAATCACTATAATTACTGAATTCTCAAAATTGCATTAATTTTTATCACGTGAAAAAAAAAAAAAAAAAAAAAAAAAAAAAAAAAAGCGAAACAAAATCTGATTAGGAAAAATGTCGCACCGGGTTCTCACTGCCTTCCGAAAAAATTCCCAAAATGCTCTAACTCTTATTTCCCCCTTCGACCCCCCCTCCCGTCTATCCTAATAATTTTACAAATTCAAAAATATCCGCAATCGATTTGTAAATATCAAAAACCTCTATGCACCAGTTTTGAACGATCTATCTCTATTTTTATTTTTTTTGCCCCACCACTCTCCCCCTTCCCAATAATTTTAAAAATTCAAAAATATCCGCAATCGATTTGTAGGTATCGAAAACCTCTATGTACCAATTTTGAATGATCTAACTCTATTTTATTTTGTTTGCCCCTCCGCCCCCCTTCCGTCCGTCCTAATAACGTTACACTTTCGAAAATATCCCCATTCGACTTGCAGGCATCTAAAACCAATCTGTACCAATTTTGAACGGCCTAACTGCATTTCTATTTGTTTTTGCCCATAGCCCCCCCTTACCGCCCCTCCTAATAATTTTACAAATTCAAAAATATCCGCATTCGATTTTAAGTATCGAAAACCATTTCTGTACCAATTTTGAACGATCTAACTCTATTTTTTTTTGCCCCCCCCCATCCCATCCCCCCCTTCTCACCCCTCCTAATAACTTTACACTTTCGAAAATATCCCCATTCGACTTGCAGGCCTTTAAAACCTATCTGTACCAATTTTGAATGCCCTAACTGTATTTCTATTTGTTTTTGCCCATAGCCCCCCCTTCCCGCCCCTCCTAATAATTTTACAAATTCGAAAATATCCGCAATCGATTTGTAAGTATCGAAAACCTCTATATACCAAATTTGAACGATCTAACTCTATTTTTATTTTTTTGCCTCCCCCCCTCTCCCCTCCCCCTTCTCTCCCCTCCTAATAACTTTACGCTTTCGAAAATATCCCCATTCGACTTGCAGGCTATTGAAACCTATCTGTACCAATTTTGAAAGGCCTAACTGTATTTCTAATTGTTTTTGCCCCCCCCCCCCCTTGGGGATCAAATTTCGAAAATTCCAGGAATTGGTTTTTAGACATTTATATTAGCTATATTTTAAAGCAAAAATTTTACGGATATCTGTTTCTTTGTTTGAGCTATGAAGGATATTTTGAATTCACGTTTTGCCCCCTCCCCCCCCTTGGGGGCCGAATTTTTTCAATTTTTTTCTTTCCTAAACCATCCCTGACCTATAAGGAAAAAAACAAAAAAAGAATGATCGAAATCGGTCAAGCCGTTTACAATTTTATAATGCACATACAGACAAACATTCATTTATATATATATATATATATATATATATATATAGATTATAAGAAAAAAAACTTTTTATAAACTGTGTTTTTAAATTTTCTGTTGAATCATAGAACTAACTACATTAGCACTTTATCAATGCGTATGAAATCTTTAAACCGATAGTGACGTCAATTTTTGTGAGATACATAATTTAATTTTTTACAAATTTTTAAAGCTCACGTTTAATTAAATTATTTATTTAATCACGTTTATTTATTTTTATGTCGAAAGAAAATGCACTCGTAAATTTTTTTTGGCAACAATTAAATTATAGCTAATATTTTAATGGCTATTTATAAGGTATTAGGAGGTTATTATTTTCATATTTTAATTAATACTCTCGCACTTCTCTCTGATTTCTTTATGCACTGAAGGCTACCGACACAGCTGTCTGCTCCCCAAATATATATCTATTGGCGTTTCTCACGTTGTACTTTTTACTTGCTTTAATAATCCAGCAACAAATCTAATTTTAATATTTTACCCAAATGTGTTTCATGCATATTTTTGTTTATAAACATATTTTTAAACATGGAATTTATTAAGAAATTCATACTGCAATATGTATATATATATTAAGAATTTAGATTTATTGAATTTGCACGATTAGACAAATTCAGAATTTAATCCAATCATTTCTTTTTCCCAGTTACAGTGACATTTGTTTTTATAGGCGTTAGGGAATCGTCACATGTTACCATTTTTGTCATCAATAATTATGCATTTGTAGGAATTATAATATTTATTCATCTGAGTTTAGATACAAGCATAAATCCTTAATTTACTTTACTTTAAAGTTTAATTTATATATAAAATCGTCATACTTCTTCAGGGTTGCCAAGATTTTTATTTATTCCAGAGAATTTTCAACCCCACCTTTATTAAATACCACTTTTTTCAAAGAGAAATTTTTCCTAATTTTATTGCATTTATATATTATAGTTAGATTTTTCTGTAAAAAAAAAAGTGGTGCGTAATAAAGTTGCTGCTAATAATGCTCAAGAAAAAATTAAAATGTTAGCAACTATGCCTTTCTTCCTGTTAATATCTGAATGAATATAGCAGATTTCTGTGCCAGACCTCATACGTTTTAAATGTAGGTACGAATACTGAATATATTTTAATTCCCTACTTTATCAATAATTAATTAAAGGTATAAAAACTATACATTTTTACAAATCCTCTTCATCTCAGGAAATCGAATATAGAGTCTAAAATGTGCATTAGTCTAAAAATGAAGTTTACACAAGTTATAATTAGTCAACTATCAATAAAGCAAAAATTAACTGAAACACTAATAAAATAGACGTTATTAGTAATTAATCGGCAAGTATGTACGATAGTTTACTGTGAAATTGGTTGAGGCAGGCCTTTTTTTTTTTTTTTTTTTTTCTTTGACTGTACATTTTTAGTAACTTTCAACTGTATATATAAAAGCTTCGACAAAAATTTAAAACTTTCAACGTGATTCATAAAGTCGGTGTACAAATAATTTTTCAAAATTTTGGATTTATTGACATTTGGATATACGGAGCAATCAATCCAAAAGCGCTTGAAAGTTATCGTAATCAGCTTGAATGCTCATGCAGCGGTTTTACGTTTTTACGATCGTTTAATTTTACTGTTCGCACGATTTTCAAAAATAAACTGTTATGAAAGACTTTTGTGTTTTTTTCTGAATTGAAACCTTGAAGAAAATTCTCTTTTTGAAAACTGTCGTGGCAGTATAATATGGACGGTTTATTTTAAAAGTGTGTAACTCCATATTTTTTAAATATCTATATTTTTGCATAATTGTATCACATTCAATCACATTTTTCTTTATAAAAGTGAAGGAACTCCAATATTTGCAATAAAGTCCCATAAATGACATTACTTGTTATTTTCAGAAAACTATGACTTCTATATATTCATTATAATAATGAATTTCCTAAGTTACGTTAAATAAGTTTTAATATAATTTATAAAGTCTTATAATTCTGAGTTGTATTAAACACAACAAAGTCGATATCATTTATTGAAAGTTGAATTTTTTCTGTACGCATAAATTTAAAAAAAGCTCGTTATTTCAAAAGACATTTAGAAGGTGCTAATTCAGTTTTGCAATGAACGTCCCACATAACAATCGTAAAAGAGTAGAAACTCTCAGTGGCTACACTTTTTTCTCAAATCAACACCACAAAAGTAGCGTCTTACAGGAAAAGAAGGAGAACCCTTTCAGATGATGTCGTAGTCCACGCAATACTTCCATTAGACAAATTAACTTAACAAAGAGTTATTAATTTATTCTGGTGTAAATTATGTTTTAATAAAAGGATTGTATTAGCATTATCGATTGTATTATCTAGCGATTTTTCATGCTAGCGTCTTTTAAAATGGGAAATTTAACCTTAATTTTTCATGAAAAAGTCACTTAAACTTTTAAAAAATTCTGTTAGCCGCTAGGGTATATTATAAAATATCATGAGTTTCACAACGCTCAAGTTATATTCTCGTAAGAAGAAAATAATCTCTCTTTACTATCTTCTAACTTAACAAAAATATTTCATTTATAACTAACTGTGAGTTATTTTGCTATATAATATAATTCGGTGCATAACAACAAAGTTCTCACGATGCTCCACACGAATTCTGGAAATATTCACATTCACACATTGGCCAATGATTTAGAAACCTTTAAATTAATATTTTATTGGATCTTCTTTTGCCTGTTGGACCTCCTTATGCATAAATAACAGCCAGCATTCGTGTGAGCAGTGATTCTACATGCTTCTAGGGAGCATTTATTCCCAGAGTGTACCACACATTCACTACACAGACTTTAAAAATCCTGCAAATTTAATTGAAGAGGAGATTTCTGAAGGATAATAATTTCCAACATGTTCCAAATATTTTCTATTGGATTAAGATCCAGGCTCTGCGGCATCTAGGGAAACAGTTCGAAGTCAGATTGATGTTCACTCAACTAATCTCGAAAGATTCTGCCACGATGTATGATAACATTATGAAGAACAAAGTATCCGTTAACTTCTGATTAAAAATGAAACATTCAGGGATGCAATTAATCTATCAATGCGTTCAGTGGTGCTGCATGGCTTTCTGATTATCCACAAGTAACACGAGGGAACCACTTCCATACATGCATAATATTCCCCAAAGTTTTATAACAGGTTTTGCGTACATTTGCCGTCAGCGAGCATTTGTAGAAACTCTGAAATGTTTCTAATTCATTGGCTTCTTTGTGCAGAATTTTTCTTTTTTAATTCTTTATACAGATCTATAGCTGCGAAGTTTTTTAATTTATTATGGATTGTTGTTAGTCCCGCCCTTTTTTCACACCGTAATATTTGTAGAAAAATTTTCTTCAATATACAACTACGATTAAACATGAAGTAGAGCTGCCAACCAAATCCGGCAAATTGTTTGTACCGCCACTTTTTCTACACCTTTTAATTTTTAGAGTAATTCTCTTCAAATATATCTACAATGAATTAAGAAGAAAAATACTCTAAAAATTAAGTGGTGTAGAAAAAGGGGCTTTATTAACAATTTGCCGGATTAGGTTGGCATCTCTAATGAAGAAAATTACCCTAAAATGATTACAGTGGGAAAAAAGTGCGGGACAAATGACACTCCGGAATATATTTAAAAACTTGGCAGCTATGCAGATCACATACTTTTTATAAGATAAGGGAAAAAATTCTTATATTCAAATTCAAAATATTGCCCTGTCCATTGTCATACCTAGCCTTAACAAACGTTTTTCGATTACACAGATAAACAAAAACAATTTTTGTAAAATTTCGTTTAACAATTCTATATGATCCATAGTTAGATCGTGTTGTGTGCTGGACTATAAACGAATTCAGTTGACACCACATACAGATTTTTGTAAATCTTAATTGGGCATCGTGATAAGTAAGATATGGACATAACTTATATCATAGTCAATTTGAAAGTATGAAAAAAATGTGATATTTTTCAAAAGTAGAAAGTGTACCCTTAGTGTAGAATACAATAACATTGCGTAGCGTCTGTTGTCATACTTTTGTCTGTAGTTCATTGAGTTATAATCATTAAAGAGATTCATGTCAAGAATACAGTTATATTTTTCGGAAATTTCTTTTTAATGTGTCGATTAGACGGACACTAACATACTCTTAACAGTTTTTATTGAAGCGTACATATTGGCAGTGAGTAGAAAAACTGTTTTCAGAATTCTTGGTGAATTCATGATCGAGCATATATATTTGGGTCATATTTTACACCAAACGGACTTATTCATCCTATATATGCCACTGCAAGATACGAGGTCTTTTTTCTGCGAAAAATAAGGAGCAAAAAGTCATTAACGATTACTTTAGAATGAATGAGATATTCTACACTGCAAATGTAGGCGTCTTAAAATAAAAGAGAGAAAGTATTGGCAAAGCAATAATACGTAAAAATAGGCCTATCACAGACAGCATTTCTTTTATTCTTTCCGTAATACTATTTTAAAGAAATAAAATGTATAATATATTTACGCTGGTAAATCTGCAGTTTGAATGCATACATTTATTATGAATTTTATGTTATGGAAATCGTGGTACGAAAAAAGTAATAGCATTAGCATGCCTGTCACCCACCTCATTAATAAGCGTAAAACAGTTAACGCCCCTTGAAAAAACGCCTCTTTTTCTGCACCACTTTAATTTTAGAGTAATTCACCTCAAACGTTTTTACGATAAATAAGAATAAAATTACTCTAAAATGTGATTGGCGTGGAATAAAAGGCGGGTACTAAAAATTTTCAAAATAAGATGGTTTGCAGGTACGCAGTAGTAATAAAATACGCCTGTCACTGCTCTGTAAATGTCTTAAGACAGTATGCATAATAGATAACATAATTTAAGATAATTGTGTGTCATAATGAATTGCTGGTGTAAATGTACTAGTATAACGTGCCGTTGTACATAGCTGCCAATATTTTAATTTATTCCAGAGTACTTTTAGCCCCGACTTTATTTCGCACCACTTTATTTATAGAAAATTTTTCTTCAATATATAACTTTTATAAAATAAGACAAAATTTCTTTTAAAAAATAAGTGGTACGAAATAAAGGCGTGGCTAAAAATACTATGGATTAAATTAAAATATTGGCAGCAATGCCGTTGTATAGTAATCTGCCTTAAAATAAGATATTTAAGGCGACCGTCTTAAATTTTAATGTCTTAAATTAAGATTTTTTTTTTTTCAAAAACAGGCGTTCAGTCTTGTATTCCCTCTTATTTTACTCTTATTTTCAGACTCATTCAAGTTTATTAAAGAAAATAATTTCTGTATGTTAAATTTTACTAAATAACCCAAGGAATTGTTTTAATTAATATTATTTGATTAAACATGCTAGCTACATTTATGTAGAAGCAATGCTCAACACTTTCACGACCGCATGTTTTTGTATTTTTGATAGTAAGGTCCGTCTGTGGGCGTTATTCTCCCAAGTTACAATATTTCAGAACAATAATTTCTGCATTTACCTTTACATTATAAATGGATAATTATTACAAATGTATAAAAATTAAGCATTTTTACAAGTTCCCTTGACCCAGGAATTCGAATATGGCGTCAAAAATGTGTGTTATTAGTTGGAAAATAAAGTTTGTACAAGTTTTAATAAATGGACTATCAATTAAGCAAAAATTTATTGAAACACCAAAGCAATCGATTGGCAAGTGTGTATGATAGTTTACGTCAAAATTGGTCGGGGTAAGTTTTTTTTTTTTTTTTTCTTTTGATTGTATATTATCAATAACTTTCATTTATAAAATATAAAAATATTCGATGGCAATTTAAAACGTTCAGCGTGAAGCATAAAGTTAACCAATATCTTTTCAAAATTTCGGATTTACTGATATTTGATATACTTACGGAGAATTCATTCCAAAAGTGCTTAAACGCTGTCTTAAAGCAGCTTCAATGCTCATGCAGCGGTTACAGTGCTTATATTTTTTTACGGTCGTTTAATTTCACTGTTCGTACAATTTTTACAAAGAAACGTATCTCGAAGATTTCAAAGTTATTATTGCTATTAAACCTTCGAGAAAACTCTCCTTTTAAAAATTATGATGACAGTAAAATAAAACGATCGCAAAGAAGCAGAAGCTATGACTCTTATTTTTCTTATTTGAACACCACGTAAGTAGTGCCTTTCATGAAAGATTACCTCCGAAAAAATTGTGGGGCCCACCAGCGGCCGAGCGGTTCTGCGCTCAAAGCTGGTAGATGGGAGGTGCCGGGTTCGATCCCAGGTCGCGCTCATCGACCTGGCCGTTCGGAGTTTTCCGTGGTTTCCTCCGAAACTCGCGTAAATACGGGGTAGGACCCCTTAGAAAGACCCCCACGGAGGGCATTCCCCCTATAGGCCTAGGACACATAAGGAGTCATTCGGCCTTAATCCTCCAACCAACCAACCGAAAAAATTGTGTAGAGATAATTTTTATTACATAAATTAAATTAAAGGAACAAATAATTATTAATTTATTCTGGTGTTATAAATATTTTAATAATTGCATTATCTTATCGCTATCCAGAGCCACGATTTTTCATGCTAGCATCTTTTTAAATGGGATAGTTCACCTTAAGTAATCATGAAAAACGTTACTTAAACTTAAAAAAAAATTCAATTGGCCACTAAGGTATATTATAAAATGTCATGAAAATCACAACACTCAAGTGATATTCTCCGAAAAGTAAAATAGCTGTCTATACTATCTTCTAACTTAACAAAATTGCATACTTGCCAAACATCTTATTATGAAGCGTAAAATTTTTAGAACCCGCCCTTTTTTACACCAGTCAATTTTTAGAGCAGTTTGATTCTTATTTACTCGTAATAATAATTAACCCGCCAGTACACGAATTGGGTCAATGAGACCCATTTTATTTACTAGAATGCAATGCAAGAGAATCTTTTTATATATTCAGTGAAAAAAAAATTATAATAAACATAAAATTTTATATTTCTTATTTTTATTGTGTGATTTTATTTTGTGGATGGTATATTGTAAGATTTCAAATATTGAAAGAGAAGTGTGTCTTTTCCCTACCCGTGTACTGGCGGCTTAAAGAGGATTACTCTAAAAATAAAGTGGTTTGGAAAAGGTGGATTTTCAAGGGGCTTTAACAATTTCATGCGTATTAACACTCATTAACCGCATGCTTTTGTCTTTTTCACAGTATAGTCCGACAGTACGCGTTATTCTTCCAAGTTACAATATTTCAGAACAAAACTTTCTATAATTACATTTATATTCAGGGGTCGTACTCTCCGCCTTTTTTTGAGGGCACTCTCAGTGATAAGAAATTTCGGCATTTTATGCCACCAATTATTTCATGCAAAAATACTTCTGGTATATTTGTAGTAATGTGCCATGATAGGGCAGAGGATATTTTATAAAAATAGTGGTAACAATGAATATGAAAATTTCTCATTCATGAGAGTGTCCTGAATAAAGGGCGGATAGTACGACCCCTGTTATATTACAAATGTACAGTCGGGGAAAATAAAAACAGAGCACTCGACGTAACTTCGTTGCTAATAGATGTAGAAAAATGTAATAGTTATCATTCGACGGGGAATTGTGAGTAGTTTCAGAAAATGAACTGAAATTTTGAATTGAGGGTCGTCTACAAATTAAAACGCGCACCAACTTTGATTTTTTTTCCATGGTAATGCCACATTTTTATTTTATATATGAATTCCTGGGATCACGACAACGCGAAAATGTATATTGGTTGTACATTTTACTTAATTTTTCACAGAATTATAATCGTTCAAAGTTTGAAGGTGCAAATGTTAAATTCATACTTCAAACTTTTATTAATATCTTCACAAAAAATAACTTGATCGATATAATTATTTCTTTTTACGAGATACAGTGAAGAAACTCAAACATAATCCATCTTTACATTTGATTCTGAAAATATTTTTAATTTTTAAAAATATTAATAAATTCATATTCATAAAAATTATGAATTATGACCTATATTAATTTTTACGTAAAATGAATCCTAATGCTGAAAAATATGGGTGTGCAAATTTGCAGCTCATTAAAGTTATTAGTTTTCGAGATATAAATAAATCTTTCTTTTGGAGTGGTTTAGGGAACCTTCTCTTATAAAGTTTTGCATGAGATAACGAAACAAATCATAAAAAATAACAAGGAAAATTAAACAAAATATGTTTATTTTTTATTTATGGGTCAAATTATGTAACAACAATTTCAAACGCAAAGAAATGAAATAAAAATGATGATTTTTAGACATTAGTGTTAACATCAAGAATTCCTGTTTTCTAAAGAAGACAAGCCCCGCATGTGACATTGAGTATTCATGTTAAACCCCTTATTTTCTGTTGATAAAAATATGCACAAGTGGTATTTACTTCATCGATTACTGGTGATAAATTTTGAACCTTTTAAACGAACACTAGAAGAAAAAAATAACTCAATAGGCGGGGTTTACTATTTTAAATAGAAAAATTGATAAATGCAAAAATAGGCAATTAAAAAAAAACGACTGGAATTGGAATGCAAGACAGACTTGTAAAATCATTTCTTAACTACCTTCATAGTTAAAAGCTTAATAATTTGCTTCATATATTGCTTTATTTTTATTTATTTATTTTGTAGAGGGGGGGGGATTATTATTTTAAAGATACTTTAGTCTTGAAAATTTTAAAAATATATTTTAACTTTATATATATTTTTAAATATACTTTTACTTTTATAAATATATTGTAACACTTTTTGCGACCGCAGGATTTTGTAATTTTGACAGTAAGATTCGCCTAAGATCCGCCTTTTCCCTCAAAATAAAGTATTTCAGAAGAAATTTTCTGTATTCACAATTATATTACAAATAGATATACAGTATAATTATATTCTTTCTAATCAATATATTTCTATCAATAGCATATTTTATTACATAAATATGAACACTGTGTACACACTTCAGAAATAAGTAACACACAAATTACGAAAGAAACGCCCACTGACAGAGTTACAGATTTTCAAATGGCGTGAATCTACGTCAGCAGTCGCGAAAGGGTTAATTAAGAAATTATATTTTCGTAAAAATTGTAAAACGAATGGTAGAGTTCCCAAGAGTTCAAGTGACCCAAAACTGGTAAGTGCGATTAAAATTGTTTAATATTTACTTCATGAACCCTTACAATAATTTATCCTAAAAGATTTAGTTTTTGCGTTGTGGTATATATATTATTTCATTTCGTATTTTATGTTACACCTACGAAAGAAAGTTTAAGCTTTATTGGTAATCACTACAGCCATAATAGACACTTTTACTTGAAAAGTATTGCACTTTTTTCAAAGAGTACAGTCTGGACAAATCGCAAGTGTAATGTATTTAAATAGACCTAAAATTATTGAAAAAAGTACTGAAGTATATACAAATCTAAGAAACTGAATTCAAGATAATTAACAAACTGAAGCAGGACCATTATTTTTATTAATTTTTGTAATTATGTTATCCTGAAAGATTTCCGGCACAAAACATTAAAATTTTGTCCAATTCTGACAGGATCTTAATTTTATTTTTTTACATTTAAATATAAGCCCCTAACACATTTTTTATTATAACTCTATAAATACTAAAGATAAAGTATACAGACAGTGTACTTTATCGCACTGCCAGACTCTCAGAAATTCGAATATGAAGTCAAAATTGGGTGTTGCTATTGAAAAAAAAAATGAAAGTTGGCGGTCATTTCAATATGTAATGACCCCTAATTCTAAATGTGACGACATTTTCAGAAAGCGCATTTAATTTGCTGTTGAATGGTGTCTATTAAAATTTTCTGCATCAGTTAATAATGAAATTACAGCAAATGCTGCGATTTTTTTCCCCCGCCTATACATACTTGCCAACATACTAATTAATATTCCGTAGTATCCTTAGCTCCGCTTTCTTTCTCACACCAGTATTTTTATAGAGCACTTTTCGTCTTATTTAATCTTAATTATATTTGGAGAATATTACTCTAAAAATGTACTGGTATGAGGAAAAAAGCGGGACTACAGCAACATTATGGGATATTAATGAGAATGTTGGCAAGTATGCAAATAGATGTACATTATAATTATATTCATTCTAATCAAGGTATTTGTATCCATAGTAAAGTTACATCTTCAAAATATTTGTAAGAATTTTTGCAGACATTTCAAATTATTCTTAGGTTTGAATGTCAAATGTGGTGTATAAATTATGACAACACCATTTTTTTTGCTTTGATCCAAATTTAGTCAAATATAAAACAATGATCATGCATTTTGTTTCAAACTGTTTGATTGTTTCAATTGTTCGGGATATTACATTTAAATTTAAAACTTCCATAGTGTATTTTTATGACACAAAATAATTTTGGTTGGTTAAGCATGTTAAATAACAGTTTAATGTTACATGTTAAATAACATGTTAAATAACAGCATGTTAAATACAGTTTTTACCATAATTTTTGTATATATATATATATTTTTTGTATAAACCGATATATTTCTTATAAACAAACAAAAAACGCAAAATCATACGACGGGACAAATTGAAACAAAATTTTGGGGCAAGTTGTAACAAGTTACAATTTCCCTTTATGTTTTGAGTCATGCAATTAGACATTCTATTTTAAATGCTAACAAACAAATTATTTATTTTATACATTTTTTTAACATGAGGAACTGTAAAAAGAAATATGAAAGAGCTTTAAAGGGTTAAATTATGTACGATTTTGCTACATCTGAAATCTTCGAGAAAGGTACAAATATTAGATCCCCCATTACCTAAAAGAAAAATACTTGAAAAAAAATTTAAAGCGATAATTAAGAAGGAAAACAAACATTAAGAGAAAGGAAAATATTATAGGAGGAAACAAACAAATAAACAAAAGGATAAAAATATAAATAAAATGTTCTTAACTCTAGATATAAATTCTGAATTAGAGGAGTGACTTGTGGAGATGTCTACAGCCAAAGTCTCCGCCCATTTTAAGAATGCTTTCAGAAATGCAATTTTTTTTGGCTTCTTTGCCGCTACTATTAGAGAAATATTTTTTGTACAGAAATATTTTTTGTGTTTTCATATTATAGTGCCGTGATTATTCACGAATTAGCATAAAAATAGTAGAATTTTTTCATCAATGCTAGAGTCCTGAACAAAAGGGCTAAGAATTCTAGCTCTGCTAAACCATCTCTGAGGCCGAAGAATGGGTATAATGCTTAATTTGCAAAATGTGGCCACACGTTAAATGTATGAGAGGAAACAGAATATCCTTTATTTGAATTAATTTCAACTCGGACTAAGATTGATTTTTATGTTGATTATATATTTAATTTTCTCTTTATTTTACTATAATCCATTTGATATAATCCATTGTTACTATACCAAGAAGATTATAATTTAATATTTGTTACTAAATACCTTTTTTAATAAACTAATAAATGATTGATAACAAAACACATTTTGAAATGTTGTCGTTTTCATTTTTTAGTGTTCCCTGTCACAATTTGCCCACGTGTATTGCAATTTGCCCCAAATCGTGCCACGTGCGTGTTTATCTGATGCACGGCAAAAAAATCTATTTTTATCCCTTTGTTTGTCGTTCAAAGGACTAAATATTATAATTTTTTGGATCGTCCATAATCCTTCAGATAGTTAATAAAGGGTGAGAGAGGTTTTTGATAACATAACTGTTCACTTCAACACAAATGAACAGCGATTTTTTCCGTTTTTTTTTTACTTCGAAAAATATTTGTCATAACAAGGTTTTGAGTGAAAATTCTTTGACATAAGAATTTAAAATAACATTCAATGAGTAAGTAATATCAAGGGATTTTTTTTTTTTTTTTTTCGACACATCAAGGTTTTCGAGATATAGAAGTTTGAGAAATTGAGAGTATACAATATTTATTAAAAAAAGAAAAAGAAGAAGTATTCAGAAATCAATGTAAAGCAAATCTACAGAGTATAATCTTAATATTTTCTTTAAAATATATAGGCTTATTAACCAGGCGAAATAACCCAAGATATTCTGTGTTTTTTTTTTTTTTTTTTTTTTCCTTTCTTTTAAGATATAATTCCAAGGTAATTTTTACCTTCTAAAGACCAATGTTTCTAATTGGGAACATCAAATTAAAACTTATTTAAAAAACCAAATTGCGTCAATATTGACTTGAAAAACTAGCACATATATTTTAAAAGATGGCGTGATTTTTTAAAATAAAAGAAACATCCCTGTCATTAGTTGATAACTGCATAGCCTCCTAAACTAGATGCTTTCCGCGTAGCTCGGAAACTTGGCGGTAGACTACGCCTCCTGGAACAGATTGCGCGATTTTTTTAATTAACAGCTACCAAAAATTTCTAAAAGTGGGAAATAATCAAAGAAACGTCGATTATATATATCGTACATCACTTTTTAAAATAATTGGTGACAGTTGAATAAAAAAGTGCGAAATATGTACCAGGTGGTGCTGTCTACCGCTTGAACTGTTGCCAAGTTTATGAGCCACGCGGAAGGCATCTACTTTAGGAGGTTATGCTGACTGTATAAAAAAAATCTTAAAAATGATCATTTTTTTTTTTTTTACAGAGTACAACTGAAAAAAAGAGCATAAAAATTTGAAAGTATCGGATGCTTCTGAAAATCATTTGGTATATTTTAAACAACTTTTATTATTAAAAAGGACATCGAATTTGATAATATTAAACGGATGATATTAATAATCTATAATATTAATCTTAAAATCAAATAATTTTAATAATTTTTATTAATGATAATTAATATTTAAGTATTTCTTTTCCCATTTAAATGATTAATACCCTTAACCCTTTCAGTTGCAGTGTTCCCGCTGATGGAACACCTACTTTCAATTCTCAAGTGAAAAAACTCATCCCAGAAATTTTTTAGAAAAAATTTACATATATAACATAACAGAAAAGGCCCTTTTTTTTTCAACGTGAAAATTTCTTGTATTTTAATTATGTTCGTAAATTCCGCTGGCAGTATAATTTAAATAAACCGAATTACCTTGCACCACAAAGGGTTTGAAATACTCCGGTATAAATTGAAATCTATGCAACTTTTACGAGTTTTTGTTGTCGATAATGTTTACTTATAAAGTGATTTATTTATTAAATTAAATATTATTTGAATTAAATAAGGTTTATTTACCGATGTTTCAAACCGAAAATTTCTCGAAAAAGAACAATTTTTTAAATATTTATGATCAGCTATGTGTCTAAACATAGCCTCCTTAACTAGTTATGGAGGCTATGGTCTAAAAGGCATTTTTAAAATTAGTTTAGTAATTTTTAAAATAAATTAAGTAGTGAACGTTAAAGGGTTAACTTAATATTGTAAGGTAAAATATGCGAAAAACTAATGTAAAACACGCCTTGATCTAAATTCAACCTGTGAAAGGTTAAGGATATTTTTTAAAAGAGGTCTCTGTGATACAAATCTGATATTTTACATTCTACACCGATAAATCAGTGTTTTGCTGGAAGAAGATAAACTTGACGAAAATGACAGAGAAGTATGATTAAAAAGAAAATCTTAAAATTATTAACTTTTCATATTTTCTGGTATGAGATATATATTTAGTATATACTTTATATTATCACTCACAAGACAAGTGATATATTTTTTCATGCCAAAATTTGTTTACGTAGAAAATCATAATTATAATTAAATTATATAATTATAATTAAATTATATTAATCATAATCATAATTAAATGTTGCTCAAACGTAAAAAAAAAAGAAAAGATGTCTATTGGTAGCTATGGTTTATAACAAAATACATCAAATGTCATGAGTATCCATACGCAAGTGATATTTTCTTAAAAGTAAAGTTAATAATCTTTAGAAGCGTTATTAAACGTACGATAATACTTGTTAATATTTCTAATTACTTTCTCTTAGAGACAGTATTGCTTTTGTGTCAAATTTTCTAAATTAATTTTTTGTTATAATTCCGCGTTTTAAAGTCTCCTAAATCAGAAAATCATGTTTTTAATGCTTGGTCTATGTGTGTGTCTACTTTACCACAAAACCACAATTTTGCATTAAGTTTACACTTAGTTAAGTACAGACTAATAATTATATGATTTAAATTATTTTCGAACGTGAGGAATCTTATTATTTACATGATTTTACTTCATTTATCTATATTTTCATAATAGACCAATTAGCCTTATTGAAATATATTACAATCACTTTAAAATCCTGCAATGTATTAGAAAGCAGATTATTACGAAAAGCAGACGTTTGAAAGCACTTTACAAGTCACCCTGTATAGGAATTCTTTCACAATGTCTCAACTTTATTGAATTCCTTTCTGTAATACGCACCGAAACTTTGCTTAGAAAACAATAAGAATCATATAAAAGTAAACTGAAAACCTTTTCTGTCAGATTATATACAAATATTTATGATAGATGATACAAATAATGATACAACCCCCCAACAAAAAAATAACATGAAAAGAAATATCGCTAAATCAGGGAAATTAATGATAGGAATAGGCTGTAAACTTGGAAACCCATGTTTCTGATTATGCGTATTCTATTCTTGGGAAGGGAGGGGGGAGGGGATGTATGTATAGGTCATATTTTATGGAATGTGAAATCATTAACAATTTTCATAATTAAAAATATGGTTTTAAATCTAAAATATGCATAGAATATGCTTGGGTAATCTCTTTCTAACATTTAAAAGAAAGGAAATCTGAATTTAATAAGTCTTTTTGGAAGATATGAATTGAAGTCTGTTGTATTTATTTGATATTAGCAACCTCAGATTTTGAAAGCTTTTACCTTTTAGAAAAACTCAGAGAAATATATTAATCGTTTCATTTTCTGGGATAATTTGACCCAAATATTAAAAAGAATTATCAAAAATGGGTTTTGTCTTGAAAGAAAAAAAAATGTTGATGCACTTTTTAATGTCTTATGCAAATCCATAGCCTCCTAAACTAGATGCTTGTCGCATGGCTCGGGAACTTGGCAACAGTTGAAACAGAAGACAGCGCCACCTAGTACAAATTGAGCGTATTTTTTATTCAACTGTCACCAACAGTTATAAGAAGTGATATATGATATATATAATCGGCGTTTCTAAGATTCTATTCGCTTTTTGGAAATATCATATCTCACTTTTAAAAACTTTTGGTAGTTGCAGGGATGGAACACGGGCGCAGAATTCATACCGGAATCTGTTTAAGAAATTTCTCTACCTATAATATCGCTGATTCAAGAGGTAGAAAGTTTTCTTATATTAATAGTGGTGTGAATTCTGCGCCCGTCTTCCATCCCTGTAGTTGAATAAAAAAATCGTGCAATTTGTAGCAGGTGACGCTCTCTACCGTTTCAACTGTTGCCAAGCTTTCGGACCACGCATCTAGTTTAGGAGGCTATGGCAAATCTAACTATACATTTAAAAACAAGACGTTATTATAAATCCATCAGCACCAGTCGCATATTTCTAGATGATTTAAGGCAAAATTAATTAGGGGTGGCCACTTTTTTATGACGGTAGAAAGCAAAATGAAATAAACAGTTAGCAAAGCATACTTCACGATGACATTATTGGGTGATGAAAGTTTTTTCATTTTAATTAACAGAAATTCTATTACAGACTAAGGAGATAATGTCAATTTAGATACTTCGCTACTGAAATCAAAACTAATGATCGGATGCAAGTGCAAAAATACACGTAAGAATACTTTCTTCTTTAATACAACCTGTAAAATTGATTTTATTGAAACATTTTATTAATAATAGAAATGTGGGACATATGTGCAAATATTAAAATTTATTATCTGTGTTGCCGAAACTTTAACTACAGATTATTCGTCTGATGACATGATGTCACATTTTCTGTATGAATAAATTCATTTATATAAATATGAAATAAATAGATAATTGAATATTGCAAATATTCCATTTTAAGATAATGATAAATAAAATAAAATATCTCAGAAATATTTAAAAAAAAAAAAAAAAAATCAAAACCAAAAGTTTCGTTTTTAAAATGCATCCGATCTATAAATAGAAATTTAATTTAATCGTAAGAATAAGAGGAAAGGAAATAATATATAAACAAAATGTTATATAAATAAAATATTTAAAGTGATTAAATAAAATAAATAAATAAATAAATAAATAGATAAAAACATGGCTTTCCCGAATAAAGATATTTTAATAATTGAAAAATTGAACTCCACGAACTATGATCTGTGGAAGTTCAAAATAGAGATGATGTCATGCAGAGAAAACTTGTTTGAATTAACAACAGATGAGGCTTCCAATCCCATCACTATTGAATAGACAATAAAGGATCAAAGTTAAAGCGATTATTAATTTGTGTATTGGAGATGATCAGATAGTGCATATCGAAAATCTCACGACAGGTAGGGAAACTTGGGGCACTGTAAAAAGAATTCAGGAAAGGTCTAATCTGTTCATTTAATTAGTTTTACTGAGAAAATTATATTCTGCTAAACTAGCAGAGGGTGGAAACCTATCTCAACATCTAACTAACATATACCAAATTCGCGACAGATTGACCGCTATAGGTGAAGTGATAAATGACGAGCACATGTAAGCTCTCATGCTGTGCTCTCTTCCTTCAAGTTTCGATACTTTAATTACAGCAACTGAATCACGATATCGGAAAAACTTGACACCAGAATATCTGGGGGGGGGGGGGGGAATTGATAGACGAAGACCTAAAAAGATCAGAAAATAATCATGCAAATAACGAAAGCGCATATAAAATGCACATTAAAAATAAAACATCACCACGAAAATGTTGTAGTTATTCCAAGAAAAATTTGCATAATAAGCATGAATATTGGCATTTAAAGGGCAACGATAGCAGCGACAACAAAAACAAAGAAAGTAGCGAGTGTAAAAATACAAATAGCCACCAAAGTAATTACTATAATCGTAGTAAATATAAAAATAAACAAAGAAAAAACGTGATATCTGAAACGGAAAATAAAATGGAAAATTTATCTTTTGTGGTAAGAAATTTAAGCAGAAACTCTTTCATTGTAGACAGTGGGTGTTCAAGTCACGTGTGCAACAAATTATCATTTATCATTTACAAACAATGATAAAATACCAGTAATATTATATAATGGTCAATCAATAATTTCACAGGGTTGCGGAGATGTAAAAATAGAAGTGAGAAATTCAAAAAACGAAATTAAACACGTTACGCTCAATGACACCCTTTACATACCTGGAATAGGTACAAAATTAATTTCAATAAAAAAGGCAACCGAGAATGGTTGCCAGGCTATATTCAAAGAAAATACTTGTGAAATAAAATTTAGAAATGAAACATATGTCATTGCAACTGTATTAGATAATTTGTCTGAAGTTAAAAATAATGAAAACATAAAAGTAAAAATGAACATGAAAGAAACTTGCGATAATAAAAATTGTATTAAGTTATGGCACAATAGATTAGGACACAAAATATTTAACAAACTCATGAGTAAAGATATAGCAATTGGAACAAACTAAACAACTGTAAACACGATGATAACTGAGAAATTTGCATTATGTCAAAATTAGAGAATGACTCATATCCAAAAGTAGCTACACACAAAACAAAACAAACATTAGATCTAATTCTAATACATTCCGACCTGTGTGGCCCATTCCAGACACGGGAAAATTTATTTTCTCACTTTTATAGATGACTATAGCCGTTATACATACATATATTTGCTGAAAAATAAATATGAAGTTTTAGAAGCTTTCAAAAACTACCATGCACTAACTTCCAATATATTCGGAAGAAAAATTAAAATTTTGTGTTCTGACAATGGTGGTGAATATGTAAACAAAGAATTTGAAAATTTTCTTGAAAATGAGGGTATACAACACCAATTGACAGTGCCTCATTATTATCAAAAACATTTTTTCTTTCCATACGAACTCTAAAATAAATAAATCAGGCATCTGCGCATGCCGCACGAATTCATCCACTGCGCAACCAGCGCACCTGCTCTTATGTACATGTATTTTTTTTTCTTCTAGTGAAAATGAAACTGTCTTCGCTATCAGAGCGTCTTTATCTGCTCCGTAATTTAAATTCACTTTTGTTTTCTTTCTTTAATTCTTTTATTAAATATCAAGCAAAATATACTTCATGATGTCATTATTGAGTGATGAATCTTTTTTAACACGCTTTTATTAGCTTCACCTGTATGTATGTATGTTTGTTTGTAACCACTCTGGGAGCAAACAAAAAATCTATATTGTAAAAAAAAAGACTTTTCGTACGTGAACGCCGTGGCTGCGAGGTAAAGAGCCGCGCTACGAACCAAAAGGTCTAGCGTTCGAGCCCAGTCAGGGAGATTTTTTAAAAATGGTTTTTGTCTAATTCTAAATTATTTTAATTAAAGGTTTAAATGTATGTAAATATTATGGTGTGTCACTCACACGATTTTCTCTTACCCTGCATTTTAATACTAAGATAGTTATTTTGAGCTTTTTAGTTCACATTTCTATAAAAGCGTGTTCTTTAATTTTTTAAAACTATAATATTATTCATCTTAATTAACAGAAATTCTATTACAGACTGAGAATGATAATGTCTATTTAGATACTTCGCTACTGAAATCAAAACTAACGATCGGATGCATGTGCAGGTAAGAAGATACAGGTAAAAAGGTTTTCTTCTTTATTACAACCTGTAAAATTGATTTTATTGAAACATTGAAATGTGTGACATATGCGGAAATATTAAAATTTATTATATGTGTTGCCGAGACTTTAACAACAGTTTTTGCATACTTGCCAACATACTAATTAGTATTCCGTAAAATTGTTTGACCCGCCTTCTTTTTCACACCAATATAATTTTAGAACATTTTTCTTCTTATTTAATCGTAATTGCATTTGAGGAATATTATTTTAAAAATTTACTGGTGTGAAAAAAAGGGCGGGACTAACAATTTTACGGATTACTAATTAGTATGTTGGCAAGTATGGTTTTTGTCTTTTCGAAAGTACGTTCCGCCTGTGGGCGTTATTCTCTCAGGCTGCATTGTTTCAAAACAAGGTTTTCTATATCCATATTTTTATTACAAATGAATATACGTAATAGTTATACTCTTTCTAGTGAAAATATTTGTATCCATAGTATTTTGATTGTACAAATATGAGTATAGGTAATATATTTAAGAAAAATTGCAACACACAAATTCCAAAAGAAGCGCCCACCGGAGGAGTTACAGATTTCCAAATGACGGGAATCTACATCAGCGGTCGCGAAATTGTTAAAATGCTGGCAAATTTAACAAGGAAACATTCAAAAGTTGTCGTCTTCAAAATATATTTTAAAAAATAAATGTGATTCTACTCTTCAAAAAAAAAAAAAAAAAAAAAAAAAAAACCCAGAAAGAGAAAAAATTATTGGCTGAAATGAATTACAGTGACCACAAATAATGATTAAAATTAAGCATTTTTCGTGATTTAACGCTATTAGGTGCTACGTCCGCTAGCACCGAGATTGCCGTTTACGAACAGAAGTATCGCCTAACAATGTGAAATCGCCAAATACGCTTAATTTTGATAACTTTTTTTGGTCGCTTTTCTTCATTTAGGCCGATAATTTTTTCACTTTCTGGTGTTTTACGAAGAGTAGAATCACATATATTTTTTTCAATATTTTTTGAAGACGACACCTTTTGAATGTTTCCATGCAAGAGAGTATTTCTATATATTACTTTATACAATTGGAAATTGATTGAAATATATTTTTAGCAGTGTTATACATTTTTAAATGTATATTACAATGTGAAATTGCTTACGACTTCGGCTGTTTCACATTCAGTCTGTCCATCTAATTTGCATTAATATTTGTAAAGTGACTTGAAATTTATTATATGTTATTTATGCACATTATGACATTTTTGTTTCTATCGAACCTACGTAAATAGCAGAACTGGTTTATGCGCTGAGGCTCTCAAAAAATTTCTGGGTCCTTATGATTTATAAGAGGTATTTTTAAGGTACAGTCGGGGAAAAGTAAAGGAACACTCGATGCAACTTCCTTGCTAGCCGATGTACAAATTCGCAATAGGTATCATTCGACTGGGAATTGTTACCACTTTCAGAAAATGAAGTGAAATTTTGAATTGGGGGTTGTCTACATATTAGAATGTACTCCAGTTTTAATTTTTTCTATGGTGATAACCTATTTTTGTTTTATATTTGAATTTCTGAGGTTGCGACGATGTTAAAAAGTATATTAGTTGTATATTTTACTTATCATTATTATTATTATTATTATTTTTATAGTTATAAGCGTTCAAATTTTGAAGTTGCTAAAGTTAACTTTATATTTCAAACCTATCTTAATATCTTCACAAAAAATAATTTGATCGATAATTGTTTTTCTTTTTTTTTAATTGTTTAATGTTTACTTCATGATACCTTACAATAATTTATCAGAAAAAGTTTATGCATTGTTATATTTATGTATGAGTATATAAATTACTTCAGTTCTTGTATTTTCTCACACCTACGAAATAAAGTGAAGGAAAATTAAACTTTTATTAGTGATGAGTATAGCCATGATGACACTTTTGAATTAAAAAATATCGCACATTTTTCAAAAATCATTATCTAAACAATCTAAAATGTATTCTCTAATGTCGTACTCGTACATAACTTCATTTGTATTTAAAAAACCCAAATAAAGCAATCACGATTATTATTAATAATTTTTATCAAATTTTTTCTGTTAGAATATTTCCGGTATAAAACTGTAAAATGTTGTCTAATTTTTGTAGGTTTTAATTATATTTTTCTAGATTTGCAGATAAACCACTAATACATTTTTGGTTAATATATTTTTGGTCTATTAATATTAAAGTAAAGTAAACAAACTATATACTTTTTCGCACTGCCAGACTCTCAGGAATTCAATTATGAAGTCGAAACTGTGTGTTGCCATCGAAACAAAAATCAAAGTTGGCGCTCATTTCAATATGTAGATGACCCCTATTTTAATATTTGGCATCATTTTCAAAAAATGAACTTAACTTCCTGTTGAATGACGGCTTTTGGATTTTTCTATGTCATTTAAAAACGAAATTACAGCGAGTGTTGCTTTTTTTTTTTTTTTTCGACTGTAGTTAAATGGGACGCAATGGGGTTGAATGGGACAAAAGATGAATGGAACAATACCTGGAATTTTATGTTTCGCAAGCATCAGAAACTTTACATTTTTTCTGATATGCGACAGCACTGAGATCATTCATCAAGTGTAGTTTCAGAATTGTACAGTCACCCAAAAAAAAACGCCACCCCCCACCTAATTTTGCCGTAAATAATCGTAGAAACATGCGACTGGTACCAATCAGTTTGTAAAAACGTCTAGTTTATAATGTTATAGTTAAATTTTACTTAGGGGGTCGTCTACATATTAAAACTGACATCAACTTCATTTTTTTCAAAGGTAACCCCCATTTTTTATAATTTATTTGAATTCTTTGGATCAAATCATCACGGAAAATGGTATAGTTTATATATTTCGCTCAATTTTTCACAGAGTTATCAGCTGTCAAAGTTTGGGGATGCTAATTTTAAATGAATGTGACAAACATTAAATCATATTATCCGAAATAATTATGATATTTAAATTCTGTTTTTTTTATTCGTTAGAATGAAATGACCCAAACATATTCCATGCAAATTTTTGCTAAAAAAATATTTTTTGGATTATGAAAATTATTAATAAATTCATATTTGAAAAAATTATGAATTACGACCTATGTTAAATTTTGCACGAATAGAACGGGCATCATCAAAAACATGGGTTTCCAAATTTACAGCTCGTTCCTAACATTATTTTTTGAGTTACAGTGATATTTCACTTTTTATTCCTGTTAGGGGACGGTCACTTGTTATAATCTGTATCCTCTGTAAGTAAATGTTAGTATATAATTTGACGGAAAACTATTTTAATTTACCTTTATGTTATTTTTATTATTTCCTAAGCAATATTTCGATGTTTATTATACAAATTGGCATATTTTTGTAAAGTTATCACAATGTAGGCGAGGGATTGTGAAAGAATTTCAAAAGAAAAGAAGCCCCGCCTCTGATTCGCTGAAGCACTATTTTAAAAAAAAGACAAATTTGCATATTCCTATTTGACTCTATATGTGACGCTGGTATGCATAAATCACAATGGTATTTACTACATCGATTATTGAAGACAAAACTTAAATGATTTAATTACAAATATGCAAAATTATTTTGCTTTATATTATAAAGTTTTAGAAAATTTGTGAAAAGGCGTGGCTTACGGTAGAAGAGAAGAATATATCCGATCCTAATATGGTAAGTCTTTCTTCATAAGTATTAAATATCTTTTTCTAGTTTTTCGCTGCTAAAATTCTATTTTAACCCTGTTACACTTTTTTTCGCATTTCAATATTCAAGAGTACGTACACCTCTAGTTAAATATCATGTTTTAGAAAACACGGTACAGCGAAACTGATTGCATGAAATAGCAATTATGCATTCGACAATCGTTTTATTATTATTATTATGAATATTTAATAATTTTAAAAAGATTTTTTACCATAAATTTTCTGTTTAAATTTTGTTGTGACATATTTGCATTTGGTTTCTGTACCGTTTGTAAGCTTTGTGTTATTTAAAATTTATCCCATAATGTAACATAATAAAATATCAAATTTCTATTAAAAGTTTTTTAATACAGAATCATATAGTGAAAAATTGCTTTATTATTAATTTTTTTTTTTTTTTTTTTTTTTTTTTTTTTTTAAGTTTATAAGATCTATTATTGGAACATAGCTCAATAGTATTTATTTTCAATTTCCTAATCACGAAATCAAAGTCACAGTTATTATGGAATAAAAATTTAAAACAAAGGAATTGTCTTTTTACTTTCAAATATATAGATTTGATCTTACAGAATCCTGAAATTTCATTTAAAAGACTTTAAACGTCTAAATTTAAAAATTCAAAATAAAATAAATTAATCTAAATGCTTTTAAAGTTGAAACGGGAAGATTTCAAAATATATGAAAATTGGCATTTGTGTTTTGAACATTTTGGTGCGGCAGATATTAAAAACAATATTTTTATGATGAGCTGAACCTGAGCTTAAGAGAGGGCGGATCCAGCTATTTAGCACGAGTGATATCACCTGACTAAAACCAGAATAAACAACATTTTAATTTATTCCGGCGTATTTTTAGCCCACTGTTATTTTTATTTTTTTTTTTTCAAATTTCAACACTAGCTACAGTACGCTTACGTCCTATTTTCATTAAGCCTTGATATGGAAGCTATGTTGCTGTTTTTCGATGCTGCGAAATTTACAAAATATATTTGTGTTAATATACTATACAGATAGAAGAATAATTATATAATATCAACAAATCTTCTTTAATCAATATGTTTATATACATTACTGTATGGAAATGTTTATATATGAATATTGTATTTATTTTTAATGAGAGATATAAACACAAAATACTAAAAAAAAAGAAGAAAATATGTTATAAATTTTTATAAATCAAGCAAAATATATATGCATACTTGCCAACCTAACCCGTAACATTGTTAGTTCCCGCCCCTGTGTGTACACAATTTAATTTTTAGAGTAAGTAACTTCAAATACATTTACGATTAACTCATTGAGCGCCACGCGAATTCTTATGGAAATCCCATTCAGGCCACACGTGCTGCTTAGAAGCGTGTTATGTTTATCGAGTTTCAATAAACCCCATTAGGCCTTAACGACATAATCCTATAAAAATCCTAAAAAAAAAAAAAAAAAAAAAAAAACATGAATAAATTTTAAATAAATTGTCAGTAATTACTTAAAACTATGTGAGTTCTGTAGATTCATATCATATTTTACACTGCCGGCTGACTTGTAAAAAATGTACGGAAAGGGGCGGGACCAGTAATCTTCTGGGATAGGTTGACAAGAATGTATATACATAGAGCAATGCCAGAAAATGTTCTTTATTTTTCATGAACCAGATGAATGGTACTTTTTTTCTGAATAGTATATGTATTAAATATAATGCTGCTTTAAATACACTTTAAATGAAAAGTTTTATTACATAAAGTAATTTTCTGGCACTCTACAGCTCCCAAATGACACACAATATGAAACTCCGCCTTTTCCCAGTGTTTAAAGGGTATTAACGTTTAATATGCTTTATATTCGTTATGATCTTTCCTTCTCCCCCTTATCTTCTTCTTTTTTCCTTAAAAAAAAAAAAAAAAAAAAAAAAAAAGAGTTATGTAACATTTTGACCTTTTCAAGTGAAGATTTAGATTAAGGGTAGTCAGCCTTTCTACACCCACCGTCCACTTCGGTATCTGTGTTAAAGTGTAGAATTTTAGAACATCCCATTAAGTAGTAGGATTTATTATTTTGCATATTAATTTGTTACACATCATAAAATATAAAAGCAAAAGAATATCGTGGAGATTTACGTAAAAGTTTTTAATAATGTCATGAAAAAAAAAATAATAATAATTAATTAAAAAAATAAATAAATAAAAATAAAAAAATCTGTTTTAATATTTTAAAAAAGTCAATTAAAGAAAATGAAAGTACTGCAGTATCAGAACAAACTCCCATTGTCACTGTGAAACGGCCGTGGGAACCAGGTTGAGCGCCGCCGTTTCAGACAATTATACGGCAGCTTGAGTTAAAATAAT
>OZ005658.1:101978527-101990462 GCA_963930645.1 Salticus scenicus | reverse complement strand
GCGGTGTTGCAAAGTAGCGGTAGAATAGCAAACGTCTTTACTTTGTCTCACATATGAACGGTAGTTCACTTTGCGTCAGTGAAAAATGCAGATTTTATGTCCTTCAACTTCTTTGGTTTATCAAAATTTAGACTTTTTTGTAGATAAATATTAAGAATTCTATAAATTAAATACGAAATAAATACATAATAAACCCTGGACGATAGGTCTAATGCCCAACTCTGCCCCCCCGCTCCTCGATGTCATTTTCTAGTCAATTTTGTCCTCTTATTACTTCCGGTGAGAGGCCCCCCCCCCTTCTTTTTTTAACACACCTGGCATTGTGAGCTTTTTTGTTTTTTATCCCATGCTTTTTCTATGGAGCTTTTACCCCCTCGTTTTTTCCATTTTAAAGTGCGGAGAATAGTAAAGTGCATTTTTTAGACTGTAAAAAACGAAATAAGCTAAAGCTAAAACTCTAATAAAGCTGAAACTCAATAGAAAAAGCATGGGATAAAAAACAAAAAAAACTCACGATGTGAAGTGTGTTTAAAAAAAAAAAAAAGGCTTACACCGGAATTAATGAAAGGACAAAACTGACTAGAAAAGACATCGAGGAGCGGAAGGGTGGGATTGGGGCATTAGACCTATCGTCCAGGTTTAATAGCTTAGCCCATTGAGTGAAAACCTAGTGTCAATTCCGCTAGGATAGTTGTGTTAGGTAGTGGTATGATTCCCATGAACTTATTTCTACCAACAAGTGGTTGATATTGTTTTATTCTTTAAGATGGCAATTAAAGTAATATGGAATACCATCTGTTCTTCACCATCTGCGATTTTTGTAAAACTTGATTGTTGATAATTTTTTCAATACTGTTTAATTTCAATAATAATTTCAAAATAAAATGTTTTTATTTCAATTATTCATGATTTTCGGAAAAAAAATATTACCATTTCTCGTGTTATGGATTAAGGAAATGGGTATTCGATATTTTCCTTCATAATCATTCTATATTATACCCGCTTGGTATAACTTTCCCCGAAAGAAGCTTTTTCTTCTGAAATAAAAATTTTGCATGTAGACTAAATATTTGTATTATAAAACCATCAAAACATACTAACAATACTTGAAAGTAGCAAGAGTCGAATCCACAATGATAAAAAATACTTCATTATAAGAAATAAATAGATTTCGAGATTGAGAAGAATTGCTCCATGCCTTTCCTTGACATTTTCGTGTCTAAAGGTAAGGATCGGTTCCCAACCACTGTCTTTAGAAAACCCTTGTTTGTTTCTCTTCTGCTGCATGCTCTGTCTAACCACACCCCTCAACAGAAAATGTCTGTTTTCCATACTTATGTTTTTAGTGTCTAATACATTTGATCTGATCTGTCTAGTCTTTCAATGTGAATTAATTATTTAAAAAATCTCTTACTGTTTTTCGAGGCTATAATTCCTCTATTATCGATAAAACTGTGAGGTTTGAGTTTACGCAGACCCCATCATAACTTAGTTAATTTAGCTATTAAGTATAAGAAGAACAGAGACTCAGATATATAAAATAAAACTAAGAGTTTATTCAACCAGAATAATAGGAGGATTGGTCTGGAATGTGTAGCTCAGTAAGCGAAATTAATTACTTTAGCAAATAAATGTATAATAGCTAATTTAGATAATTTGAAATATATAACACCGCAGAAACAGTAGAAGTTGTAGAGACGGATGCACTCCCTTACTCAAATACCATGACTCCAATTAGATCAGCGGATTCCCGGCTGATTCAATTTTCCATTCTCGAATACTACCACCGAAGCACAACACTCATTAAACTACTTAACTTAAGTGCAACTCAATCTCCCTTATCGAAATATGACTTTCTCCAGGCTCTAAGCCTTAACGTTGTCGTAGACAGACTTCGGACAAGACTCCACGACACCACACCTTTTATGAAAATCATCTCTATCTTATACCATTTTCCACCAACTTCCCTTCTCTTCATTTCGACCAAACTTTTAAAATTGCTTCCCATTCATCTACATCTCACAACTTAATTCCTTCGTTGCAGCACCATGTTGACACAAAACTAATCCGACCCGAAATTTCGCCGAAGTGATTTAACCATCTCAACTGACTACTTTGCTGGATCCAGCTTAATTTTAAACAAACTGTGGTGACATTCTACAGTCTCGACCTCACAAAGTTCTATATAAATTTTCAAAAATCCTAAATTTTCTTTATCCAAATTGAACGATCATGGTCTCATCCCAGGACTTTTAAATTTTTATTCATCACTTTCTTTTAAAATTTCTAAAATTCTTTCACTCTTTGGTTTTAAAGTCATTTACAAACGTGTCAACAAAGTTAAATTATCTTCTCTTAAATATCTCATTCCTATTGAAAACCAATCAGGTGTTTATTTAATTACATGTTCTTCGTGTAATTTAGGTTATATACCGGGTGATCCAAAAGTCAGGACAAACTTTAAAAATGAATAATTCGAAAGCGAATCAAGATACAAAGATACGGTTTGCACCAAACGGATGGGAAAGAATCCGGGTTTTGTGTGGCAAAGAAAAAAAAAATAGTTCTGTTGGCGACCAACAGATGGCGCTGTCGTATTTCTGATGTAGGATTATGCAAAGCAACAAACGATATAAAAAGGAACAACTACAGCAGGTAATGATAGTCGAAGCTTATATGCATCGAAATATCGCATTCTCAGTCGCTATTTTAATCACGCATGGCCTCCAAGATCTCCCGATCTGACACCCTGTGACTTTTGACTGTGGGGATTCTTAGAAGTCAAAAGTGTACCGCTGCCAACCGGCATCACTAGCAGCACTGAAAGATACCATCCGCCAAAATGTGTCTGCCATAACGCAAGAAATGCTACTAAATGCTGTGAACGATGTGGTGAATCATCTCACAGCTGTACTTCTGAATGATGGACATTGAACAGTTACTGTAGTAGTACTAATTAACTGTAATTAAGCTGACTTGTAAGTTGTCAACATTTTGTTTCATTTGTAAATCATCTTTTGGTGAAATAAAACTCTATAGCGCCATCTGTATTGGGCTTAGAAGGCAGAGCACGCAAATTATAATGCATATTAATGAGTCCATATTAAAACGAAACACTTTTAATTAGACGAACACTCACATCACATAGTTACATATAGAGAAACAAATATTCAACTAAGGTACAGGTAAAAGATGCGCCGTACGAAAACAGTCCATGTGGTGGCGCGCTAGTCGTTATTGGAATGATCTATTATACAGTGAAGGAGGGTAAATACAAGAGGCATTGGTAATGGAAAAAATAAATGTAACCTAACACCCCCCCACAATGTCGACGTATTTACCTAAATAACAATGTTACATCTTCCAATCCCATAATTTTACAACAGTTGTAATGTTTTGATGATGTTAATGCTTTTGTAAGAATATCAGCCCCCATATTTTCAGTAGACACAAAATTTAAATCAATAATTCCATCTTTCAGTGCATCCCTTATGAAATGATGCCTAATGTCTATATGTTTGGTGCGCTTATGAAAGATCGGATTTTCAGCTAATTTAATAGATCCTAAGTTATCTGTAAATATACTCACTTTTTCAATTTTGCCTTCAGATAACTCATTTAGTAATTTACATAAATATATCCCTTCCTTAGTGGCATCGGATAAAGCCATATATTCGGCTTCCGTTGATGAGAGAGCTACGGTACACTGTTTACGGCTTTCCCATGTAATTGCACTCCCGCAAAAAATGAAACAGTAACCTGTATATGACCTACGGTCATCGAGGCAATTCCCCCAATCCGCGTCAGTGTAACCGAACAAAGGCCCATTACTTTTTCTAAATACAAGTCCAAAATTTATTGTTTTCTTTAAGTATCGTAAAACTCGTTTAGCGGCAGTCCAATGAGTTTTATCAAAACAAGTTAGAAATTGACTTAATTGACTGACGGAATTTGCAATGTCCGGCCTGGTGGAAGTTGCAAGATACATCAAACTTCCAACTAATTCACGGTAGGGATATTCGTTTTCACAACATTTTTCGGCCTTTTTTAATCGAATGCTTGTATCCATAGGACAAGCTACGGGCTTGGCTTCTGTCATGCCAAAACGCTCTAAGAGCTCTCTAATATAACTATGTTGACTCATTGTTATAAGGCCATTTTCTAACTGAAAATTTATCCCTAGACAATATTTAACTATGCCTGAATATTTAACATCTAGTTTTTCATTAAGATGAATTTTGAAGTTTTCTAACATATCAGGGTCCTGTGACATAAACAATATGTCATCAACGTAAATCATTATAAGAGTCAACCCTTTATCACTTTTAATATAATATAAACATGGATCTGCATTTGTTTGTTTTGCTCCGAAATCATTCAAAATTTTATTTAATTTAGTGTTCCAACACCTCCCGGCCTGCTTGAGGCCATAGAGCGATCTTTTTAACAAAAGAACTTTATTCCCTACATTTAGATATTTAAGAATCTCGGCTGCTTTATCAGATATGTCCCTATCGCAATTTTCATTCATAATTATTTGAAGTATTTCTTTAAAGTAATCGGGAACTTCCATAAAAATTTCCTCATCTAATTTTCCATTCAAATATGCTGACGTTATGTCAAATTGATGTATTTTTATTCCTAATTTTGCAGCATAACCTGCTAAGATTCTAATAGATCCCATTTTTGCTACCGGAGAAAAAGTTTCACGAAAATCTATACCAAATTTTTGACTAAATCCGCGAGCTACTAATCCCGCTTTATATTTCAAAAGAGATCCATGTTGATCATATTTATTTGTAAGGACAAATCTACCTTTTATGCATTTTTTCTGGGGCCTTTCTACTACTTCGAATGTATCATTTTTTAATATTACTTTTATTTCGTCAGTCATTGATTTATACCAATTCGAAGCTTCCGGACTTTTCAAGGCATTATTTATTTCTATTTTCGAATTAAAACTATAAACAGCATTCGCAATTGATTCCGGCTCCCTGATTATTTCGCGATTACGCAATGACAATATATTTTTATCTTCGAGCGCCGATTCTGAGTCACGTGACAGTTCATTTTTTTCATATTTTATTTGAGGAGGAGAAATTTTTTCTTCTGCCTGCTGCATGTGTGAGTCATTTTGCGATTCGCTTAATTGTATTTCTCTTTCAAAAACATGTGGATACAATTGACCTATTTTTGAAACATCATTAGATTTCGCTTCAAAAAATTTTACGCTACGGGATAAAATTACTGTGTTTGATTCAGGAAGATAAATACGAAATGCCTTAGAATTTTCTGAATAACCCACAAATATCCCTTTTTTAGACCTTGGGGAAAATTTGTGTTTAGGGTGGTTATTGAAAAAATAAGAAGTGCAGCCAAAAGATTTAAAATAGCTAACGTTAGGTGTTATATTATTCCATAATTCATATGGGGTTTTTCCATTTAAAGCTTTTGTTGGGCATCTATTTCTTATATAATTAGAAGTATTAATAGCTTCTGCCCATAAATTTAAGGGTAATTTTGATTGTGATAATAGACAACGGGCCATTTCGACGAGAGTTCTATTTTTCCTTTCACACACACCTGATTGTTCCGGACAATAAGGGGTTGTTAATCTATGCTGAATACCATTTTCTTTTAAGAAATTTTCAAATTCAGTCCCAATAAATTCCCCCCCATTATCACTCATGAATTTTTTTATTTTTATAGATTTTTCATTTTCCCAAAGAAGTTTGATTTCTTTAAAAGCATTTAATGCTTCATCTTTAGTTTTTAAGAATTTTACTGCACAATAACGAGAATAATCATCAATAAAAGTAATAAAATAAAGGGACTTACCTATTGAGGGAACCCTAATAGGCCCACAAAGATCCGAATGAACTATTTCTAACATTTTTGTAACACGATCTGAGTGCTTAGGAAAAGGAGCACGGGTCATTTTATTTAACGCGCAAACTTCACAATTGAAGTCGGATACCTTTTTAATATTTAACCCCCTAATATGACCTTTTAAATTTGAATCAATCAAATCTTTTACATTTAGATGACCCATTCTACAATGCCATTTTTCTACATCGACAAAAATATTTTTAGAACTATCGATTGATTCACTCGAAAAATTAACTGCATTATTTATATTTGCATTATTATCCCGCAGATAATAAAGATCATTTTTTCTGTCCGCAATTAGAGTCACATTTTTTTGTCTGTTATTTATAATAGCACATTTGTCTTTAAAAGTTACAGTGAAACCTTTGTCGCACATTTGTGACACGGACAATAAGTTCGTTTTCAATTCTGGAACCAATAGAGCATCATTTATCTCTACATTTTGAAGTTTTGAATTGACTTTTGTTTTAATTAATATTTTACCAACACCGGACACATCAGTTGTTTCATTATTCGCTAAATTTACAGATTTTATATCCGTATCCTTTAAATTGTGAAAATTGGAGTCATCCTTCCCCATGTGTCGAGTACAGCCGCTGTCGACACACCAAAGATTCTCGGATTGTTCTTTGAATAATATGTTCGTATTCGTTGAATTTGTGCTGGCCAGTAGTCCTAAACTGTTTTGTCGATATTTAAATGATTTATCTTTTTCACACTGATTTGCACGGTGACCGATACGTTTACATTTCCAGCAAGTAATTTTTGAATTATCTCTTTCGTTCTGAGTGTACTGTTCAGTAATCTTAGGATTCCTTTTATTTTTATTCCACGGAGCAGGTTTCTTTCGGAAATTCCCAGTCATGAACGCTCCATCGTTCGGTCTGTCATCATGGCGTCTGGCATCGTTTTCTTCTACTATTTTTATTCGTAGTACTTCTGGTTTCGGTAGCTCATCCCTGGATTCTATTGCGCACCGGAAATTTTCATAACTGGATGGTAGGCTGTATAACAACATCACAGTTAACAAGTCATCATCTATTCTAATGTCCATTTCAGATAGTTTATCGACTATGTCAAAAAACTTTCGAAGATGATCTCGAATGCTCACAGAAGAGGAATCTGCCATTTTATGTTGAATAAGCGATTTTAACAGTGACGCTTTTCTAGCGGGGCCTTTAGATTGATATATTTCTTCTAATTTTTTCCATATATCCAGGGATGTTTCACAGTTTTTTATTTGTTTCAGTTCAGAAGGCGATATACACAAAATTATGTCGGCTTTGGCCTTTTCATCCATATGAGTCCATTTATCGAACGCTTCTTTTGATGTCGCATCACCTGCCACGAGCTCTGGCTTTGGTTTAGAGCCAGATACATAAATCCAGGATTCATTTTTTATTAAGAGTGCCTTCATTTGTATCTTCCATGTCTCGTAATTATCTTTGTTTAAAGTTTCAATACGTAGTGTTCCATAAGACGCCATTTTTAAACGTGGTCGTCTATCTAACAGATAAAAGTCTATTTATCGTAAATAAAAAATTAATTTGCTCTGGGCCCATAACCTATTGGGCCTAGAAGGCAGAGCACGCAAATTATAATGCATATTAATGAGTCCATATTAAAACGAAACACTTTTAATTAGACGAACACTCACATCACATAGTTACATATAGAGAAACAAATATTCAACTAAGGTACAGGTAAAAGATGCGCCGTACGAAAACAGTCCAAGTGGTGACGCGCCAGTCGTTATTGGAATGATCTATTATACAGTGAAGGGGGGTAAATACAAGAGGCATTGGTAATGGAAAAAATAAATGTAACCTAACAATCTGTTGGTCGCCAACAGAACTAATTTTTTTCCTTTGCCACACAAAACCCGGTTTCTTTTTCATCCGTTTGGTGCAAACTGTATCTTTGTATCTTGATTCGTTTTCGAATTATTCATTTTTAAAGTTTGTCCTGACTTTTGGATCACCCGGTATATTGGTCAAATTATTAGGCGTCTAAAGTATAGAATAAATGAGCGCCATTGAAATGTTCGTAATGAAGTGATTTCCTCTATTGCTTCCCATTGCTGGGCTCATGGTCATTGTTTCGATTTTTATAAAGTTAACATAATTTCTTTTTTCTATCTACCCTTACCATTTGGATATCCATGAAGCTTTTTACATATGTACTTGAAAAATCTTGTTGATGATATTTCTTCCACTCCGTTCTTGTCTGATGCTTGGAAATTACTCACATAATTACGGTTTTTAGATTTTGTTTTATTTAATTTATTTTTTCTAATTGTATTTTATAATACTGCTCACGCCATTATTTATATTTACATTCGAATTTATTTGTTTTTGCCCTTCACTTTATTTGGTTTTGTACGTTACCGCTTTTTTTGCCTTGCAGCACTCGTGCCTAGTTACTTTGTTCCCTGTACAAAGGGTCAAGGGTCGTGTTTTCTTTCGACTCGAAATAAATGCTACATTCTCTTGCATTTTATGATGTTTATTCGAAGTTTTGTATTTATCAAGATACTTTACTTTATTATGGCAAGTTAAAAAAAAAAAAAAAATGATATTCCATATTCACATACTTTCTTCTATAATATTCTTTTATTTTCCATTTCTAGTTTTAAATTTTCTAACGCTTAAGTGTTTAATAATTACGTAATTTATTCATCGTAAGTAAATAGTTCAAAATATTTTGAGAATTAAGGCTATGAGGTTTGCGTTAACGCAGACCCCATCTTAACTTAGTGATTAGCTTAGTTAATTTAACTACTAAAGTATTAAATATGAAATTAGCACAGAGACTCAGATATATAAAAATAAAACCAAGAGTTTATTCAATTAGATTAATGGGAGGATGATCTGGAATTTTGGTAGTTCAGTCAGCGTATTTAAATACTTTATCAAATGAATGTACAATGACTAATTTCGATAATTTGAAAATATCTCACCCCAGAGTAGTAGAAGTTAGACGAATGCACTCCTTTACGTAGATACCGAGACTTTCCAACAGATTCGCGGATTCCCGACCGAATCAAATTTCCATTCACGAATACTCGCACTGATACACAACACCACTCATCAAACCGCTTAATCTAAGCACAACTTAATCTCAACTACTGAAATATCAGCTTTAGATATTGTCGTAGAGTTACGTCGGACAAGACTCCACTACACCACCTCTTTTACGAAAACCCTCTCCATCTTATACTACTTTCTACCAACTTCCTTTCACTTCATTTCAATCAAACTTTCAAAATCGCCTTCAATTCCTCTACATCTTAATTCTTAATCTCCACAACTTAATTCCTTCGTTGCAGCACCATGTCGATACAAAACTAATCCGACCTAAACTTTTGCCGAGTCACTGGCGTCGAAGCGATTTAACCATCCCAACTTTATACTTTGCTGATTCCAGCTTAATTTTAAACAAACTGTGGTGACCTTCTACAGTCTCAACCTCACAAGGCTTCTTGGAATGGTGTTTAATCGGCAAATTTACGTATGAGATGTAACCAAGTAATAAACAAAATTATGAAATTTTCCGAGGGAGAAAAACATCCCACGGATAATAATAATGCATCACGGAAATGGCGTTTTAATGTAATAATTACAAAACTTTAAATAAGTGAATAACCGAGTTTATTGCATTTTATGATGTTTATTCAAAGTTTTGTAATTATTAACCCACAAATATTATAAAAATGTAAACACCACGTAATTATTATATCGCTTATCGATTCATAAAACAAAATACTGGTGCTATTTGTTGGAGAGAAATTGTTATTTTAGAGATACTCTCCAATATGTACCATACATTGCGTTGATTTATTTCTAAAAATTAATAATCAAAATAATACCCAAGTTCATTAAATCTTTACTGGGTCATAAAATAAAATTTTGAATACTAAAATTATCTCCTATTTTATTAAGCTGTCTTCTTGGAATAATTTATCTAGAAACCAATGAGAAAAAACAATAAGAATTTATAACAAATAACCTTTTATTCATCTTTTATTCTAAACATAAAAAATTCTTTATCAGAATTAAATTAAGGAGATATCCTTGTTGATAATAAATCAATAGCACTTTAAGCGGGACTCAGCCAGATTTGAAGGAGGAAGAAGAAAAAAATGAAATCTAAAAAATTTAGATATTTTCTTTTTATATATATATATAATTTAAAGTATAGACTCACCCGGCGACGAGCGTCCAACATCAAGGTAATCCCGAACTCGGACATCAGGCATAATTATTTATTTATTAAAAGAACTTTCACCAAAATTTCCAGAGTATCATATAACTGCGGCGAGGATCCAACCTTTGATTCATGGGATCATTTCATTTCCAGCATCATTCACCTCAGAAGGCTTCTTTCTTTTAATCTCCATTAATCCGACGATTTCTACTCCTGGAATCTTTTGTGCGCACCGGCCGCTTCTCGGTCTAGCATCGGCAAGGTTCCAACCTTTGATTCATGGGATCATTTCATTTCCAAATCGTTGCTATATTTCTCCTTCAAAAATTTTCCATCATCTGACGATATTTTTTATTTCTCACTTACAGGCCCATTTTGACTCCGCCTTCTGCAAAAATCGGGGCCTTTCCCTTTTTTCTCAGTGGTCGTTTTTTTTTTTACCAATGTACTTCTATACTTCTCTCGATCCCCTCTACTCTTCTTTGAAATCCCGGTTCTCGAAAATCTTCTCCATCTCTTTTTTCATAATTTATAGCTGCAATAAACCATTTTCGTGAGCTTTTGTCGTTTAATGTCAAACGCTTTGTCCGCTGCGTCGCCGGACCGTCTCGTAGATTCATATCAAGAACACATTTCCATTCTCCCTCCTTCAATTTTACAATTATGGCTTTCCGCTTTTACATCTAGCAATTTATCGCTCATGTTAAAAAAGAAACATTTTTACCTGGCCATATTTACATACAAATAACTTTTTAAATTTTATTATATAAACATAAAGTATTTTTACATATATTTAAATTAGACACAAGTTTGTTTTATTTCCGTTTATAAATAAATGTGTTATTTTAATTACACACATTTTTGTTTAATTTCCGTTTATAAATAAATGTGTAATTTTAATTACAACACTAATCATTTGAAATTTATATCTATCATTAATCAGTAAGCAAAAATTAAGTTTAGAGACCATTTACAAACAAATATTGTGCTAAAATTTTAAATTTCGTTAGTAAAGAATATAATTTCTGTGAATATTTATCAATATAAATCATAATTTATATATAAAAAGATATACACATTAAAAAAATTAAATTTTTCAAAATTTCGCACACATTAGAAGATTTTTTTATTTTTTTTTATTTTTTTATTTTTACAAAAATTCTTAAATACATTTATCATGATTTTTCGCTTGAACGGGCTACTTAAAAATTTGAGAATAAGAATAGCACTTTTAAAATTTAGAAAATTTTACAAAGAGGGAGGTTCATGAATGTTAAAGGATTATACATACTTACCAAACATCTCATTAATAACCTTGCAATTGTTAACGCCCCCTGAAAAAACGTCCCTTTTTTCTTACCACTTTATTTTTAGAGTAATTCTCTCCAAATGTTGTTACGATTAAATAAGAATAAAATTACTCAAAAAAATGACTGGTGTGAAAGAAAAGGCGGGTTCTAAAAATTGTACGGTTCATAATGAGACAAGTATGGATTGTCTTCTTTCTTTAATCCTTTCTTTGAAAGTTTTAATGCTTCTTGATCTACGTACAATTTTAATTAACAATTAACTAGCTTAAACTTTATTTAACTTTAAAATACTTGCACTAACTCAATAAATAATTACTCTGTGAATTTTATCGTTAATGAAAATGCTCAGTCGTTCATTCTTTATCGATTAATCGATGTTTGCAAAGCTTTTAATTTTAATTTCATTTTTTTTTGTTAGCATCATCCTATTCTCCAATTTGTGTTAAAAGTTTTACATGTGGCTACTATGCTTTTTTTCTAGTTTTCTCTCTGGATTCCATGAAGATATAATTTAATTTTTTAATTAATTT
>OZ005658.1:101913527-101976027 GCA_963930645.1 Salticus scenicus | reverse complement strand
AGGATTGTAATCAATAATACTGTAATCAATTCATATATATATAATTGGATATGTTGGATTATTGATTATATGTAGGATTGTAATATATATATATTTGTAATTCATATTGTAATTGATATATATTAATTAATACTAATATGAATTGTTTTCTTGTACAAATTGGATTTTATTTTAATCGAAACTTTCATTTTATACAAATTGTAATAGTTTTCTCACATATGTTTTTAATTATTATTATAAAAACTAATATAAAATACGCACTTAGCGATATCTCATAAAGTTTCATTATTAGATATGAGTTACTTACAAATATTGTGTAGTTACAATTTTTTACAGCAACATTACAAAAAAAATCAGCCCTAATAAATTCGCCAAAACTGAAGGATTAGACGGTTTTGTAGAATATAAATCATCAATCAAACACTTTCATCTCCTAGAAAATCGGTTAAACTAATATCCCAGTTTTCGTCATGAGAAAATTACTATAGAGAGTAAAAGACTTTAACTAATTTGGTGAAAAAAGAATTATGTACTTTCAAAAATTGAAAATCAATTTAACAAATTGTATTTTCTGCGGATGTTAATTTTCTCGGCTAGTCCGCGTCTTACTGAAAAAAGACATTATAGCAAATAAACGGTTTTAACGATATTGATGAATTGCAAGTATAACTGTTATTGGAGGATTAGAAATCGATATGACAAACTGTAATCTCCGAGAAAATAAATTTTTATCGATAATCTGCTCTTTGTTCCGAGAAAAAATTAAAAAAGTTAACACTTTGTTAAGAATTATGCATAGAAATCGATCTAATAAATTGTTATTTCTCGAAAGTTTAGATTTCTCTTACAAAGCATTGAAAGTTTAAAGACGAAAAAAAGAACTATTTTAACCCATTTTATCCCAATTTATTTATTTTGCTCAAATTTGAGAAAAATGATATTTTTTTTTAGGTTAATTAAACGTAAATAAACTAAATACAACAAAATTTGGAAATATATATATTCTGTATAAGAAATCTTATCCACCTTGTACGCAGGAGGAAATTTGCACTTATATGTTTTAGTGTTCTCTTCAATAGTGAAAAGTGCTTTCCGAGTATAAAGTTTTGGTTTATCTGCATAATACTTTATTATTTACATGATAGTTCTCCAGAAAGATATAAATAACCGCAAAGAGAAGATAAACCATGCCCCCTAATGTAATGATTAAACTAAGATTCCAGATGGAGGAGGAGGTGAGACACATAACACGCTAGCAGAAGCTTATACATACCATTATATATTCCAGCTGACAAAATATTCGCACCAAGCAAATTCTGATTTCTATATGCTATTTTTCAGCTGTCCTTTAAATAGGACAATGGGATAAAATAGGTTAAAGAAAGTCAAAAATTTAATTTTTCGAGTTTAGAAATCGATCTAACATATTGTTGATCCTAGGATAATATCTTTTCACTTGGTATTAATTTAATATTTTTCGATCTTTAAACGTGCAGAAAATATTACACAAACAAATTGATCCGTCCGATTTCAATAAAATGTTATCGACTCTCAAGATTCGTGTCTCTAACTCTTAAGATTTCACACTCGATAGCAGCATTTATAGGGAAATTTAAAGGCGTTAGCTTCTGTCAACGAATTAAAATATGCCGAAAGTTGATTGAAATATATTATTATTTATAGAATTTTCGTTAATTTCATTTATTATTGTTATTTAAGATTTTCTTTGAATTTTCTTTATTTCTTTATTTTTTAATAAGTCGTTTTATGTTTTATGCATTGCTCGCAATATTTTAATTTATTCCGGAGTATTTTTAGCCCCGTCTTTATTTCGTACCACTTCAAAGATTCAAAGACGGAAGGAGGTCGCTCACCACTATGCAGCGGTTTTGAGCGTTTTTTAACCTTTAGAGAGGGGCTCCAAAGCCACTGTGGAGATTCAAAAGAGCCCGTCTCCAAAGGTTAAGCCTCCCCTGTTTTTTATTGCATAAGCAAACAACAATAACAACAAAAAATTACAATGGTCGCCAGAGCAGAGCTCTCCCGCGACAAAAGGCGACAAAGGTGAAGAGGACCAGAGCCGAGTGGTAGTCTGTTTACAAAGTTCATACAGGTAATGTACAAATTTCACACAGTCTTTATACAAAGTTCAGGCTGTCTTTATACCAAGCCCAAACACCCTATGAACAATGTTGGTTAATAGCAACATCATGCGCTGGATGATTGCTTCCCAAGAGCACTTCCGTGGAATGCTGTAGCATCAGACATGACCAGTATTCGCCATGTAGGAGAGGAGGAAAAATTAAGGAAAGATAGAGAAAGAATTTAGTTTGTTGAGTTTGATAAATCTTGAAGGAAGGCTGAGTATCTATTGGAGAAAATTTTTCTATAAATAAAGTGGTGTGAAATAAAGGCGGGTCTAAAAGTACTCTGGAATAAATTAAAATATTAGCAGCTATGTTTTATGTTTTATGTTTTTTTTTTTTTTTTCTCTTACATTTATATGTTACAGAAAGTATTGTTTCTGGGTTAAAATTCAGACATATCTGACTTTGCTATATTTAAAAGTTTAGAAGACACCTGAATATGAATAATATAATTTTAACAGTTCTTTTGAGTATCTGTGATTGTGTGTAATGTCTGTAAACAGCATAACTTAAGCACAAATGATACACCGTAAAAAAAAAAAAAAAAAAAATCCTTTTATATTATAACAAAAGAATTAATCTTATTTTTCATAAAAACTTGAGTATTTGTATTATCTGTTGGGCTGATGCAACAGGATATTGATTGTGAGTTAGGATCACATACAGTGCACTTCCTATATCAAATGATATAAGGAAATGAAGTAAGGAAGAAAATGATAAATAGAAAATAATAATAATAATAAAAAAAAAGAAAAAGCTTCATAATATTTACATAATTTATTGTATTGTACTTAGTGTTTTCCCCCATTTCTCTTATTTGTTTACTATATTCCATTCCACTTTTTTTCATGAGCCATAAGCTTAACTTAGATTAAGATATGTATTTAAAAAAAAAAAAAAATCAATCCAATTTAAGAGCAATTATAGGTGTTTGTTTAAAATGTCTGTATAGAGCCACTATGTAAAATTGTGCCATGAGACAAACAAATAATTCTCACCAAACGCTTTTCCAAACTAACACACGCAATATGACAACAACTTCTTTCCAAATTAATATTTCTCCGTTTGATGTTGATGCCGAGATTTTAGACTTTTTCATTTCGCAAATTCAAGAAATAGCATCCCTGAACAACTGGTCTGATAAACAGACCCTAGCGTTTGCAAGAGCTAAATTGTCAGGTCAAGCATTAAAATTTATCGTTCAAAAACTACAGTATGAAACAATACCTGACACAAGTTCATTATTTAAATTATTAAAAGAGCAATTTCAAACCAACAATTTTTGCAAGGCACTTTCAGAGTTTTCTGCACTGTCAATGCTCCCAGCAGAATCAATTAAAAGTTTGTCTCATCGTCTTGACACTTTAGCTCCAAGAGCTCACCAAAATATAACAAATGTACAAGCTCTCGATGCCATAAAATTCAACAAATTTATTTCCATCATCCCGGCAGATTTTCGAAAAAGTATTTTACAATCAGAGATTACTTCATATAAGGATGCAGTAAGGAAAGCTGTCCTCTTACAGGACTGTGAGGCTCAAAATGAGATCATTTCCCATGCTTCATCGTCAGATACTAGCACGATTAAACACCTCGAACATGAAGTCGCATTTTTAAAGGAATCAATTCACAACATAAACATGCAGCAACCACCACATACACAGAAATTGCAACAAAAGCATTTTCCTCATAAAAAGAATTCATTGCAAAATCGACATGTTTCGAAACCATATCGCAATTTTCAGTTCAGGTACAAGACTCAACAAAATAAAAGATTTCATAAGCGTCATGCTTTTAATCAACAAGGAAATCGTTTCAATCAGCCTGCACACAACCAGACTTTTTCCACATCCCTGCAATGTCAATTCTGTGGGAAATTTGGTCACACATGTCAATTTTGTGTAGACTTTAAGCGTCATTTTATTCCCCGTTCTTCCCTCACTCAGTTTCCTGCTGAAAATCCTGCGTTGCCGTCTAGGTCCTCTGCTTCCCAGCCGGAATCCCGACTGTCACCTCCATATAAGGCCAATCAAAATCAGGATACCCAAACTAGTCAACTTAATCCTGATGCAACTCCTTTCTCTCACCCAAACTGGTAAAAGGGTCTGTGGCGGATGCGCACAGTCTCTCTCTAGGTCATACTGCATCCACACAGACTGATATGCAAAAAATTGATAGGTTTACACAAACAACTAATGATAATAATATAGACAATTTCTTGAATATATCTTTAAATGATATTCCTCCTTTTACCCAAAGCCACGTTATCGCCAGCGTTCAAGAGCAAGGACCCATTCTACCACTCATCTTCATACAGTTGGCTAAGTCCAACACACCTGTCCTTCTTGACACTGGTTCGTCCATATCAATTATCAGTACAAACTTTTTCAAGTTAATTAAGACACAGATCAAAATCAAGTATTTGTCTAGAAGTGTGAAAATCTCCACAGTAAATTCTACCGTGGATTTCTCTTGCTGTGTAGAGTTATCGTTTAAAATTCAAAACAGACATTATAAGCATTCATTTTATCAGCATCAAACATTACATACTGTATTTGAATGACATATATCATTTTTTTCAAAATTCTGAAATATTTATTAATGCTGGAGGCAAACAGACGGATAATCAGACAGATAGACAGATAGACAATCGGATAGACAAATACACGGATTCAAATCATATTCTCAATTAAAAATTGTCAAAAAGTGTTAAAAACGCATAAGATAAACGAAAATGCAATCCCAGCAAATTTTTAATTGTATCCCTTAATGTAACTGAATATTTTTGTATGTCCCTGTATATCTTAATGCTAATCATACTATATTCTTTAGAAAGCATTCTTTTGTGGATATGAATAACATATTTTAATTTCATTAAGATTTGTGCTAAGTAAAGTTATCAAAATTTGGTTTCTAGAAATATCTTTTCTAGAACGCAATGCTTTGGAATACTTTCGAGTGTCCCTGTACAGAATCCAGTGGTGGGATTTACTCCATTTTCTATAGAAAACATTTGATAGTTAACTTAAATAACATATTTCAATTTCCTTGTCTAAAGTTAAGGTATACAAAATAGTTTATAGAAACACCTGTCATGGAATACAATGCTTTGGAATACTTTCGAGTGTCCCTGTACAAAAACCAGAAGAGGTATTCACTCAATTTTCAGCAGGGAATATCCGAGAGTAACCTTGAGTAGCATCTGTCAGTTTCAAGAAATTCCATGGATATTTATGGGACTTATAGCACGGACACACAGACAGACAAACCGAAGTAATTAACAATTTTCAATCTGATTGGAAAGTGTCGAAAAGACTCGCATTAAGTAAAATTGTTCAGTTTGACCAGCCAGGACTAAACCAAAAATTATTAGGCGAGTAACCCCCCCCCCAAAAAAAAAAAAAAAAAAAAAAAGAGAATGAAAGAAAGAAAAAACCTTCCTTTTCTAAAATTGTAAATAATTATAATCTTTCTTGCATTAACTGAATGTTAGTTTTTCAATCGGAATAAAATTGTACTTTTAAAAAATTAAAGAACACGCTTTTATTGAAATGTGAACTGAAAAGCACAAAATATCTGTCTTTATAGAATTAAAATGCAGGGTAAGAAAAAATCGTGTGAGTGACACACCATAATATTTACATCTTTAATAAAAAAAATTAATTGAAATTGTTGGCATTCAACGTTATACAAATACAGCCAAATCCTGTGCCACATGCGATCGAGTTTTATATATATAGATTTTTGTTTTGCCCCTAGAACCTGCCCCTGATGGGATAAGAACCTGGAAACAGTTGCATGTAGTATTGTCATTGACTATGAAGTCGTGTGCAAAAATCCAGGTCAATCAAATGAGATTCAGGTCAATCACAAAAAGAATTTTGTGATTGATGTCAACGATGGGAATTTTATCCATCATATTTTATGCATATTTCTTCTATATCATCATGTAAACTGACAAATATGTGTATTTATTTTTAAATATATAGAATTTTTCACTATTATTATTACAGTAAAGCACCATTTGTAAATCTTTCAAGGGACTGACGTAAAAGGACGTGTAAACGAAAAGACATTTGATCGAAATTTTAATAATAACACTTTGATTACTACAAATTTAATGACACTTAAGTAAAATTTATTTGAAAATACTAATTAATAAAGTTTCTTAAATTAGTAACTGTATATTACACTTTTTTTAAGACAATAATTAATTTTTAAAAAAAGTCTAGAAATTACGTAATATTAACAGAATAAATAACATAATGAAGGGATGAGAAATAAATAATTCAAAATTAAATAAAAACCATTTTTAAAAAATCTCCCCTGACTGGGCTCGAACGTTAGACCTTTAGGTTCGTAGCCCAGAGCTTTACCTCACAGCCCCAGCGTTTACGTAGGGAAAAACTTTTTTTACAATATAGATTATTTGTTTGCTCCGAGAGTGGTTACAAACATACATACAGGTGAAGCTAATAAAAACGTGTTAAAAAGTTTAATATCGGTGGTTCGGATAGCTTTAGTTACTACCCCTAACAACACACTTGTTCATAATACATCCATAATATGTCCATAGGATGTCCATAGATGTCATTTTAATCCATAGGACATCCTGAGGATGTCATTTGGCGAAGATGTGCTGATAGGGACTGGCACGATCATTGGAATGAATCATCCTTTACTCGAAGCGTCAGTTTTGTGGTGGCTCGATGATAAATTGAGGCGCTTCCGCTGCTAGCGGAACAACACCAATTTCACTTATAGTACCAAAGATAAACTTAGAGAAGCCTATCAATACATCTTTGCAGAAAATTTATTGCTAGAGACGCTTCTCATAAAATCTAGCGCGTATATATTTCATCTTCATAATTCGTATGTAACCTTATTGTAGAATATGGTTTTGCTGATAATCTTAAAAATAGATTTCTTTCACAATCCAACAAACCTGTAAATCTTATATTACAAACACTGAGAAAAATAGTATACCGCTTTCATCTAGAATGAATAAGTGGCCATTTTCTATATCCCTTAACTAGAAATATAGATTTCCGAGCTATGCGCGTAAGGCACGCTAATAAACTGAATTGACGAAGTGATCAAGAATTTCTAGTTTACACATTTCTAGATGGTGAAACAATATTATGATTATTATAAATATTCTGAATCTTTTGTATTGCGGTAAATTCTAGCTTGACTTTCTAGAATTGGGTCATAAACCAAGATGAAACCCGCCTCTCGCATTCTCATTTACTTGCAGAGATTTTTAAATAACTTCGCCCTCGATAATATAGGTAAACGCTCTAGAATTCTGATAGGGATTTCTAGAAGTCGCTGACAAATGGGACTAGAATTTATGAGGATGACATGGAACTATTTTTTCTAAAGCCACAATGAAGATTCTAGATGTCAGTTACAGATTTTTTTTTATCAGCGGAAACATATTTTATTTACTACACAAAATTAACTAAATTAATGAACAAACACTGAAGAAGGAGATAATCTTCAAAATAATTTTTCACTAATGGTTTGTTGCAAGAAATTTATTTTCGTGATTTTAGATGAATTTTAGAAAAATAAATTGTTTGTATTCAAAATGAGTATGAAGAGGAAATATATTTTCCAAAATACCTGTAAGAATCAATAAAGATTTCCGGAATTAAACATACAATAAATCCCCACAATAACAGACTAAGACTCATAAAAAAGGATTTTTTTATATAAAGGAATTTATAAAATGCATACTGCGTACAGAATCATGTTTCAGTTAATTCCTGGATTTTAAAAAACATAAAAGAAAAAAAAAAATATATCGAAAGAAGATTTTATTCTTACTGCATCTAAGATAAAACAACATCGAATGCCTTTAAATCCTATAAGCTGCTTTTATGGAAGTTTTTAAAAATAGACATTGTTAGCGCAAAAAGATATATCCCTGAAAAATATAATTTCTGCAAAGATAAATGAAAACATGTACATATCTTAAGTTTGAAAAAATAAAAATAAAAATAAATGAATAAAAATAAAAATTCTTATTTCATTGTTCAGAGATTTTTTTTTTTCAAATCATGTCTTCATATATTTCTAACATTAGTTATTAAATAGACAATTATATATTATTCTACTCGTGATATTATAATATAAAAAAGTAAATAGATAAAATGCCACATTTTTGTAGATTAAGAAGATTTGATTCTCAAAATATTTTAAGAATTTGCAAGAAGTTTAAAAGAAAAAAGGAATTTTTTAAATGAAATAGATTTATTACTTTTCTGTAGATGTTTTGTATTATATATTCACACATATTTTCATAGTATTTAGTTAATGAATAATAAATGTCAGTTTTCAAAAATTACTTAAACATAAAAAAATGATTTGTTTTTAGAAATAAAAATATGAGTTATATTTTTGCAGATTAAGGAAATTTGACTCGCGGATAAATATAAATTCGCAAATACATAAGACAAACAACAATTGTCTATGTAGTTCGTGGAATACAATAATAATTCTTTCAGAAATTTAGGTAAAAAGCACTCTTCAAAATTTTGTATTCTAATTACTGAAGCTTTTAATTAAAGATTAATTAGAAATTGCTTATTCTAAAAATAAATGCATATATTTTTTTTGTTTTATCTAATTAATCACTCCATACATTTATCTGTCTACCTTCCTCTCTCTGTATCTATATTTATACAGAGTACATTTGTATTGTTATTTCTAGAGTTAAGAAGTAAAAATTGAGCTGAGCTGGGCACTTTGCCAGGAGAAATGATGGACCACCAAAGTCTTATTTTGGATACCGTGAGATAAGAAAAATCCAAGGAAGATTCCGCTGTTTCATGTGAGACACGAAATTATGAAGTTTCGAAAAGCAGAATGGAGAAGAACTGCAGAACAGGGCAGATTGAAATCACCCAGGAGAGACCTTCATCCTTCAGTGGATTGATAAAAGCTGAAATTTATGATGATGATAATGATGATATCTACATAATGCAGGATGTCTCAGTACAATGTATCAAAAATTGTAGGAGGAGTAGGGTTCGACCCGACGTCTTGGAATTATATGTAGGATCGGAAAAGTTTCCTGACGAGTGCGCTGTAGACAGAAACATCAGAAATAAAAAGTATGAGATTATTCGTTTTATCAATATATGTACCTGTACAAAAAAAGCCTCTATCATTAATAGCGTTCGACCATCCATCGATTACAATGCAGGAATTCAAACTATTCTTGTTGAGAGGATGGCAGTAGCTGCCGTTAAAATTCGAGATACGCCTGGACTATTCCAGAATATTCACAATTCATTGTACCATAGATTTGAAGCCGTCAGTGAAGTTAGTAGACGTAACATTTAACACTATCTTTGATTCATCTTCTCTTTTCCATTTATTTTTATTATTAAAACGAATATTGAGTTACGTGACGTCTTTTAACTTCTAAAGCTTCTGTATACATCACTGCGTCATGAAAACATTTCGACCCTTATTTATAAATCATTCCGAGTCATCGGGGTGTACTCTACCGCTTCTAGAAATTCTGAAACATGATGCCGGGACACTCTATATATATACAAACATACACACACACCTAATAGTATAAAGATTTTTGAAGCATTCTGTATATTCTTAAATTACAATTTACTTAATTTGAATTTTTTTTTTTTTTTTTTTTTTTTTGATAAATTAAAATATTTAATCAACAATTTAAATTTTTCTTTATTATTATTTTTTATATATTTTTGAGTTATGTGTAATGATTTCGTTGTAGAAATATTTTTAAGTTCATATACTATTATTACTTTTATTTTTGTTGTTATTGTTGTTGCTGTTGTATTCTTCTATGTACAATTCATCGTTAAATTTAGTAGATTAAGACTAACATACTTAGAATACATAAAAAAAGTATGTACTACATACGCATTATTTACAGATATTTTACATATGTAGATTAAAAATATTATACATGTATACGTATAATTTACACATTAAGATGCAAATTTAATATACTATATACACATATACTTATTATTAACAACTTCGGTGTGAAGTCTACCGCTCTTGGAATACCAAGTACTTTTTATTAAAAACTTGTTTTGTTAAAATACTAATGTCTGAAATTTAACAAAACTAACTAATTTAATATATTAACTAATAATAACTTGTAAAACAGTGATATTGCAAGGATTGAAGTCTTTACAGCTATGTATACACGTTACATGCACTCATATACAATTTAATATACATGGCGATTTTTTTTTTTAAACTGACTCTACTCAGAACCATCTGTAACTCGATGCATCAAGCGAAATGGCTTCAAACTTGGTATTAAGAGTAATTCTGTCATGGAAAAGTAGGATTCCGTGAAAAGAAAATCTAGTTCTAAAAATCATCAAAATGGGTATGTATGACGTTGTACAATGTAAAACATGTTACAAAATAACAATAATAATAATAATAACACGCATAAAATTACACTGAAATGTTAAACTTTATTCACTACATTCACTGCTTCCGCGGGGAATACGACCAAAATCAATGTGACCGCGTTCTAGAAATGTGAGTCACATATTCATCTGAGCTGGCTCACTTCATCTGTGAATATTTTTTGGAGCTGTCTACTCGATTTTACAGCCGAAATTACTAGCGCTGTTGGTGCATATTAAAGCATAAATTAGAATTTCGCTTTAATACACTTTTTTATGCTAATCCTCGTTTTGGTAAGCTACAACAGCGCTTTGAATACACCTGTCGGCAACTTCTGAATAAACACACACACACACACTCACACACACATATATATATATTTATGTATGTGTGTGTGTGTGTATACAGGGTGATTATAAAACAAACTATCCCGATATATGAGACCATATTTACCACACTGTTCCAAGAAACTGAATAAAAATTTAGTGGGAGGTATTTCGAGGTGTGCGCTCAAGAATTATATAAAAAACAACAGTTAAACTCTAACAGTCTGTCATGACGACGTCTTACGACTAACAACGAAATTAAAACCTTTATTGAGTAGCCTTACACGAAATTAAAGATACCGTGATCTCTTCTTTTCGTTTCGAAGCAAAATCAGTAGACTTTAGTCTGAACCAAAGAAGTGTGAAGTGTGACGTCATTAAAAAAATGAAAGTCGTGCTCTGGTAGGCACATAGCAGTTTTTTTTTCTTTTTTTCTTAGCCTACTAGCGCTGACGATTTTCGTGCTTCAGGTACAGTTTCAACGCTATTTATGTTTTTTTGCTATGGAGATTCGATTTGAATAAAAAAAAGTACGTGTTGCCATTTGAAATTTTGTCCCTGTAACCGTAACTGTTAGAGTTTAACTGTTGTTTTTTCATATAATTCTTGAGCGCATACCTCAAAATACCTTCCACCAAAATTTTATTCAGTTACTGTGAACGGTATGACAGCTATGGTCTCATATATCGGGGTAGATTTTTTATAATCACCCTGTATATATATATATATATATATGTGTGTGTGTGTGTGTGTATACACACATCTATGGATTGCTACTTTCCATGACATCATTGCTCTGCATACGAAGTTTGGTGCTATGTCTGTTGTTAGATCAAGCTACAGGTGGCTTTGCGTAGTGTAAGTTAAAAAAGTCATCTTGTATATGAATTATTAAAAAGGGGACAGACCACTTAAATAACAATGGTGTATTGAGAGGTAGAACATTAAACGACTGCTGCATATATATATATATATATATATATATATACATATATTTGGGGGAGGAGGGTCTGTTGGTGTTTGATTTATTGGCGGTGCTTCGTTTTTGAAAAGAGAAGTGCACCATGTGCCATGTAGTCCTACAAGGAGACCCAGAATGCAATATTTCACTTTTTGTTTGCCGATAGAAGGATCATAATTATCTTCTCTAGAATTCCGAACTGTAACTTTGCCTTTTTTATGTGTTTAGTCCTCTTAAAGAAGCACTAATGGCAGATCGTAAACAACAATGGGGTTCTTCAAAATCGATATTCAAAGTCTTATGAAACAATGGGAAAAATATGTCAACCAATATGGTGATATGTGTCAAAACAGACAATGTATACACCAACAACCGATTTCATTCTGTATAAAATAATAAACTATCTTAATATCCCACCAGATGCTGTTTGGTTATAAGGCAGACTTTTTGGTTCACATTTTAAAATGTAAAAGTACACATGATTTCATTTACTCATTATAATATCGACATTGTACCCCCGTTAATTTTTAAATACATGTGTACTATAAAAAAAAAAAAAATGCAACACATTTTCGCAGACGCACATCCACTTTATCATTCATATATATACATATATATATGTTAATATGCACATGCACGCACATATACATACATATACACTCATTTATCGTGAAAAATATAATCATGATTAAATATTATTATCATGATATTTTGAATTTTTTTTTTCTTTTTGAGATAATAGGTTATTATTATTCTGTTCTAAAACCATTTCATAAATTCGTTCTTTTCATAAATTTTCTCTTTAGATATTTTTATCTAGTTATGATTTATCTCTAATGATGCGACTTATTTATATTTATTCCATTATTAAAAAAAATAACAAAAGTGTAATTATTATACATGAATACCTTAATATTCCTTTAATCTTCTACTTTCTTTTCATTTTCTTAATAACAGAATGAATAATTAATGTAAAAAGCCTTATGAAAATATGTTAAAGGAAATTTTAATCATTACATATGGACGAATTATTCAGTTTATTAAATATTCAAAGATTTCCCGTTGCAAATTTCAATATAAAAATATAATTTACTAAAAATAGATTAAGGAAGAAATAAAGATAAAGATTACCAATTCCTTCAAATCAGAAATTCTCGTTAAAAATTACAATTGACGTTTATCTTAAAATAGCATTTTGACTTTTATTTTTCTAATTTTCGTAGAAAATTTTTATTAGTCAAAGAGACTTTGGAAAAAAACTGGTAGTCAGGAGGAAAATTTGGTAGCCAGTAAAAAATAACCCTCTGCCTTTATTTATTTATTTATTTATTATTATTATTTTTAATTTTCCAATTTACATGAATATAGAAATTAAAATTCCGTGTATAAAAACCAAATACTAACAAGGAGTGGATTATGCATGAAAAAACACCTATTTAAATTTAACAGCCTCAAACTAGTTTTATTATTTCCTATAAACCGCTCCACCGTTAGCATCGACACATCATTACACTGGAGCGACGATTCAGCACCGGGTCGCAAAGTGAATGAACGAGAGCGTTGTAAATTGCATCAATTCTTCATCAGGTTGTTAAAAATGCACAGTGCATCACGGTGTAAATTCCCTTTTGGTATATGAGGGATATTCAAAAAGTATCGAACCTTATTTTTTTTCTAAATCGAACCAACGAAGCGAGAGAGGTTTTCTTCAGTGTAGATGTAAATGGGACACTCATGCGCAGTTGTGAATACTTTTCCGCCCGCATACAGCGGGATTTTGGTCTATAGTATTGGCTGATTGCGTCAGTAGTTGGAAATCAGCCAATAATCAAGACAGTTAGTGAACGGTCGTCGTATTTTAGATTTTGCAAAATAAGAGAAAATTTTGATCAGCGATATTGCATTAAATTTTAACAAAACTTGGCGATACTCGAGCGGAAAACATTTGTAAGATTCAACAGGCTTTCGGGAGGATGGTACCTTACCCATAAAATAGTAGACCATACGTTTCAAACATGGCCGCACACCAGTGGACATGTGGACGGTTTTCCTTGACTCCTGCGATGTGGTACAGCATGAGTGCGTACCACAAGGCCAAACAATCAAAAAGGAGTACCCCAATTAGATCCTTCACCAGCTTCGTAATGCTACACATCGCGAAAGACCGAATTTGTTGTCAGCGAAAACTTGGAAGCTCCATCATGATAACGCATCTGCACTGTAAATAGAAGCGTCTTAAATTCAGACAGAAATGTATCTGAAATGTCAATTCAGACACATAAATGTCTGAAACACTTACGCATGCAAAATTTCAGACGCATGTGCTGTCTTAAATTAAGACACGTAAGTGTCTTTTTTATAAATGAGGTGAGATAAGTGTCTGAATAAGGTTGATATGTCTGAAATTAAGACATGTAACATTTTAGACACATAAAATTTCAGACATTTTACAATTTAGGCACTTAAAAATTCAGACATTACAAAGTTCAGAGACTTAGAAATTCAGACATTTGTATAACTTTACAAACTTTCCATATGAAATCTACTTTAAGCGGCATGCATATCCTGCTTTAATATTTTCTTAACAAATAAATTTGATATTATGTTATATAATATAAGTAGTTAACTTATTTAAAATACTTAGTCGCAAAACTTATTCGGTTAAAAGTTAAAAAACAAAGTTAATTTTTATTTAAAGTTCTCACATGTAATAAAACAAAACAAAAATATTAAAATAAACGAAGCATGTATCTTGTAGCTAAGAAGCGAATTTGTAACTAAACATTCTTTAACAAATTATGCATAATTGATTTTTTTTTTTCGCATTTTAATTATTTTATGTTCCCTACACTTCAAAATGTAAAAGAACAATTTTTTTGGTTTCATGTACATGGTTTGTTTTCTTGGAAATACCACTTTTAAAAAAATCGTTTAAAATCCATAGTCTACTATTTTTTCATATTTATTACGCATTTTACAAAAAAGCTCTAAACCTCTACATATGAAATTTAAGATAATAATATGTATTAATCGTTAGCTCTTATGAACAGTTTTATTGCAAAGACGTAAAACTCGATTTGTTTTACGGATACTAAAATATATTTCCTTATAAAAACAACGTCCAGTGTCGATATCGATGGCTTGATTGGGAAGACGCACGACTGTGAATCCATTGATTGTCTGTTCGGCTCCCTGCGAGGGCAACGTTAATTGCTTTTGTAAAAATTATTAATTTTTTTTTTTTTTTTAAATATATGCTCTAGGTTATTCTAAAATCTTTTTCACATAGGTAAACAGTGTAACACTCATATTTTCATTTATTTATTTATGAAAAATGTTCACTGTAGATAGGATCAAAGATGGCGGAATTTCAGACACTTCATGTGTGAAACGATATGCCTTTTAAGACATTTTTTAGCATCTTAAAATTAAACATCCATTTTAGACACAATTGTGTCTGAATTTCAGACATTTGTATTTACAGTGTGTCCATTCTGCGCATATGATTTATCCCTTTAAGCGTGTCGAGTTTTTTAGCATATGTGTTTAACAACTCATAAAATCAATACTAAGTGAAGTAGGAATAAAGCATATCAGTTTTTGAAATCTATGGATATTCAGTAATCTTATGTCCCACGAAAAAAAAATCATATTTTGCCAAAATTTGCCACATTAGCCTCTTATTTCAACTATTAAGTGACGGAAAAAGCCGTTTGCAACGGTTAAAGGGACAACTTTCATCACCAAACACAACATTCCTGTGATTCGTCAGGTTCCCTACTCACACGACAGGGCTCCCTGCGAATTTCGTCTTTTCCCCAAGCTATAAATTCTGGTAAAAGAGATATGAGTCAAGAAAAGACACCATGTGGAATACGACGGCACGGATGCTCACCATTCCAAAGACTGGCCTCCACAGGTGATTGCAACAATGACAGGAATGCTAGGCGAAGTGTGTGTATTACCAAGGCGACTATCATGAAGGGGAATAGTGGTTTAGATTTCCAAAACAATGAATGTATTTTTGCCAACTAAAGTTTCGATACATTATGAACACACCACGTACCGATTGAACATTTTGTCTGAATTCAACATGACGCTGTTCAAAACATACACAAATAGACATGAACCGCTGTTTTTCTCCTATAGTCTGTTCAACTTAAACTGATACCGAAAATAAACAAAACCACATGTTGTTTGGCGACATGGATAATGTTACTGTCACTGTTGGCGCTAGCCAAGGTCACTCATTTCTCCCCTTCTTTTGTTAGAATTGTCCCACCTCTTCTTTTGTTATCTTAACACTTTTTCTTACTTTAATGGGTCTTTTCATTGTTATACGTCTTGTAAGGTACAAATTTTTGTCATAAACTCCAAAATACAAAAAGAAGTGGTGGGGGATAGTTTTATCTTTTAACGAGCTATTTTTTGTTTGGAGGGGGCTTGGTTAAAGGATAAATCTTAACACATTCTTTTCATGAATAGCAAAAGTTGCCATTTCCGCGAGAAAGGCACAAATGTGGAATACCTTTGTAACCCGTTTGTTTACTTCGGGTATCACTTTAACTTGAACGGACTATACTTGTTTTGCGTCCGAGCGGTTTAACACTCAAAGCTAGCAGACGGAAAGTGACAAGTCTGATCCCAGGTCGCGCTCATCAGCCTAATCATTCGGAGTTTTCCGTGGTTTTCCGAGAAACTTGCGTAAGTACAGGCTAGATTTCCTTATAAAACCTCCCATAGAGGGCACTCTCCCTCAGTCCTAGGACCTTAGTGCAGTCAATTGGAACTAATCGCTACATCCTAACCCTTCTACTTGTTTCTTACACGAATTGATACGAACTATACTGCAGTTTTGCATAGCTTTCGGCAGTCGATTCTGGGCACAATTTTATCACCAAAAGATTAAAAATTATAAAAAATGTCGAGTTTTTGTTGAAAACATAGTCACCAGCTAAAATATATTGGTCGCCAATGGCGATCAGGCGACCGTATTTCACGAGCCCTGTACAAATATACATTATGATACATACGGCTTTCATATAATTAACGTAGGATTAGGAACGAAATAATTTTACATGCGTTTTATAAATTTTAAATTTTATGTTTATTCAATTTTTCTTTCAGAATATTACGCTTTACATACAGCTGGAAAAATTAACTTTACATTATTTAATTTTTTTTTCTCAATAAAAATTAAGAAATATATTTAAAATATTAAATCTTAATGTTTCATCAGTAGATATAAAATGTTCGTTCTACGCCAGCGGCACCAGCGGCACGGCACGGGCGAGCCGTGCTGCTGCCGCACCGTCTCTTATCAGTATCGTTCCGGTGACGCATGCCGACATGAAAGATAAGGAGGGTTAGAATTAGGATGTTATCTTGAATGATAAAGAATATTATTTTAAGAGAACTTTAATTAGAATTTTAAAATTAATTTTAAACTTAAAAAAAAATTTTAGAAAGAGAATTTATTATGTTCGATGAGATCTTTTTTTAAATTTGTTTAAACATTTTTATTATACTTAAAATTTTTCAAAAAAGAAAGAAATGTACTCACCTTGGAATCGAACCCGGTGGTGCTGCCATCTGTTAGTCGATTCAAGAGAATTTATTTTTAAATAAAGATAATTTTTTAGCAAGCCCTGGAATTGAACCCGAGACAAAATATTCCCGCGGGGTTGTAGTTTACAAGCATCTTAACCACTGCCCCACAGGAATATAACTGATTGGGTTGATTTAAGATATAAATAGGCGTTTTGAAGTAGATTTTATTTAGTATTCAACATGATGCCTTCGCGCGAGGAAGCAACAGTTGTTGTCTGTTTATATTTTTTAATGTGTATTTTTTTCACAGTTCTTTATATTTTTAGTGAAGGTTCAAAGTTTAATGTAGATTTTATATTAAATTTAAACGAAACGGGAAATTTATCCTTTTCGATATGATGCGTTTTCGAATTTATGTGAATAACAATCAATTTAATTGCTGCAATGGAACAGACTTATCAAAATCCAGCTCATGTTGCAAGTTTTGGTGGTGTAAATGCTTTATACCGTGCTGCAAAAGGAAAAATAAGCAAGAAGAAGATTAAGGAATGGTTAGAAGGTGTAGATGCGTACAGCCTTCACAAACCGATTCGGAGAAAATTTCCAACGAATCGTGTTATAGTGTACACAATCGATCAGCAGTGGCAGACAGATTTAGTCGATTTAAGCAGTTTGCAGAAGTACAATCAAGGGTACCGCTACATTTTAACCTGTATCGACGTTCTATCTAAATTTGCGTGGGCGATACCATTAAAAACTAAAAAAGGGGAAGAGATTAAGAAAGCTTTTCAAAAAATTTTTATGACACGAAAGCCAAAATTACTTCAAAGTGACAGTGGTACTGAGTTTGTCAACAGGGTGTTTCAAAAGTTTTAAAGGATGAAGGTGTGAGGTTTTTCAAAACTTTTAACAATACGAAAGCATCTGTAGTAGAGCGATTTAATCGTACTTTGAAAACTAAAATGTGGAAATATTTCACTAGTCGACATACTTACTGTTACGTAGACGTGTTAGATCAATTTTTGCATAGTTATAATCATACTTATCATTCAAGTATTAAAAGGGCACCGATCGAAGTGACGCCACTTTATTAGGTGAACGATAGTTATAAATGATGCAAAATGATGAAATACATTAAGATTTATTACTTACTTAGATATATTTTATGTGCATTGTCGGACAGGTCTGAAAATTAAGAAAAAAGATGTGTTTTAGAAACCTAACATTATTTTATTTATTTATTTTATTTTTAAATTATGTTAAAATAAAGTGTTTTTTCAAATATTCAATTATTTTAAAGTATAAACCTAACTTTAAATTAAAAGTTTTATTTATATGTGTAAACCTAACTTAAATATTTTAAAATAAAGTGTTTTCAACCTTAATATTTAAAAATTAAATAAATAATAAAAAATCAAATAAATATTTAAAAATTAAATGAATATTTAAAAATAAAGTGCTTTTAACCTTAATATTTAAAAATTAAATAAATATTAAAATTGCGTGTTTTTTTTTTTTTTTTTTTTTTTTTTATAAAACCTAACGGAATAAAAATTTACCTAACAAAAATTTAATTCTACCAAAGTTAAAATTTTTCATTCCCCACTGAAAATTTTACTTAACCCCCCAATATAACAATAAAAATAACACATACCTTGTTTTTAGATGATGGAGACTGAGAAGAGGTATCACTAGGCACGGGGGCAGAAGCAACAGGCATGCCATCACCAGTAGGTACGGTCGCAGCAATAACATCACATGTACCACCAGTTGACTAAAAAAGAAATAAAACAATTTTTTAATTAAACATGATTTTTCAATATATATATATATATATATGATTTTCACAAATATATATACAAAAATAAGTTTAAATTAGTATGTATGAAATGATACTTACATGTATCTTTAAGTGTCGGATCAGTTCAGTTCTTTCACCGAACTCTTTTTCACAAATAGCGCAAGTCAATTCAGGCAACTTAATGTGTGCAGCATTGAAATTGGGTGGTCCTGTTGATGTACCTTCACCAGGATCCTGAAAAAAAAAAACATATATATATATATATATATATAATTAAAAATAAGAAACAAAAAAAATAGTTAATAAATAATTGTATAAAAAGTTTATATAAAATAATTATTACCATGTTCAAAGCTTGATTATAATTTTGAATAGGTTCTACTGCTGCGGTTTCATTATCAAAACCGCCAACCGATGACGATGCATCGATCTAAAAATATACATATTATTTTTTAATTAAAACAATATTTAATTGAAATAAATTTAAGATGGAAAAATATTATTGAAAGACCCCTACCAAATCATCAAAGGGAATATCCCAGTCGATCTCATTACATCCTGCAATATCGTATAATGCACTATCGGGAATCAATGGGAACTAAATTAAAAAAATAAATAAATAAATAAATAAATAAATAAATAAATAAAGTAGGAAATATTGTTTTTAAAATTCATTCATCTAATCACGTAATAGTATAAATTTTAAAATTTATTAAATGGAAAAATATAATCTAAGTTAAATGTAGGTATTTATTTTCAAAATTCTTAAAAATTTTAAACATACAGATTACTATGTAAGAAGTCGCTTATTAAATAGCAATAGTATATTTTAAATGGATAAGTTAAAATATTATTTTCATCCATTCACACATTAAATATAAAATAAATTAACATAGTACCGTTTTATTAAATATATAAGTAAAAAAGCGAAAACTATTTACATCCATTCACACATTAAATATACAATAAATTAACAAAGTGCCGTCTTATTTAATTGCAATAGTCTAAGTTTAAAAATATAAGTGTAGGAATCTAAATTCTCAAAAATTTTACACATATTTTTATAATAAGAATATTTAATAAATACACATAAATCAAAAAAAAAAAAAAAAAAAAAAATGATATATATATATATAGATTACTATGTAATAAGTCACTTATTTATCAATAAAGGAACGAATTAAAAAAATTTCTAATGCTAGTATATTATAAAATCAAGTCTGATATAAATTTAAAATAGTATATTTTTAAATGGAAAATAACAAAGTATATTTTAAAACTTATTAAAGGGTTAATATAAACTAACTTTAAAATATTTATGACTGCTTAAAAATTAAACTGAATAAATAAAGTATTGTTTATTTAATATTTAAGCGAAAAATTAAATACTAATTCTATTTATCCGAAAAAACTTTAAATAACTAAGGCAAAAAACAATTCTTTTATAAAGACAGAATTCAAAAGATATTTTAATTCACTTACTTCATTATCAGACAGAGTAAAATCCATCGTATCTTCGAAGAATAAATCCTTGCAGAACTTTAAGTTAACGGAACTATATCCAAAATAGAACTGATAAGAAATGACTTTAGGTGATGGTATTTAAACCCTTTTTCCTATCTGCAAATGACGTGATATCTCTCTGCATCACATGCGGGTGATGTTACATCACGAATGTACGTTATCATATTCTAGAACTTTCTACCTCATATGGGAAAATTTCGATAACTTAGTTTGTGAACGGGGTCGATAAATAAATTTTGTTAGTATATCGTGTTATCAAATGATACTTAATTTAGAAATACTTCGTTTAATTACAAATCAGTTTTAAGATAACTATCAAAGTCGAGTATATGTTTTAAAGTGAATGTCTTATCGAACGAGACTTAATTTTTAAGAATCTAAACAAAGGAAATGTTTCATTATTTATCCGAAGCCAGCAGATAGTAAACAATACTTTCTAACTTTCACACGGAAATGACTATTTTGTGTACTGTTACTATCGTAAAAAATCTCTTCCAATTCTTTTGTGAAACAATTACTAATTTTCTAGAAAAGATAGTAGTTTCTTAACATTAATGATTCAAGTTGATTATTTATACTGAGTCTACCAAAAGATAAGTTTATTTTTCCCTAAGACAATCTGAATATAGCTCCTGGAAACATTTACTTTGTAAATATATGATAAACTTTGTCAGCTAACAAATTCTTTCTAGAAGCAACTGGTAATTCCCCGTTAAAATACTTTGATAGTTAGGAATTATCAAATTTGTTGATTGAAGTTATCTTAAAAAGATATTTCTAATTTTAAGAGTTATTCAAAATAATTAAAGGAAATTGTACATTATCAAATCTTTGATTCAAGCTTACATAAAAAGACTTTTTATAGATTAATTATTCTTAGTGATTTTATATCCAATTGAAATTTTTACTAAAGAAGAATTAAACAAAAAAAAAAAAAAGTACAATATTTGGTTTATTTATAACTGTATAAAAATAAGAAAACTATAAAGATATACTTCTGTTTATGCTACAATAAACTATAGGTAATTGATCACTTTAAGAACAGTTGCGGTAAACTATCTCTCTAATTAATTTTTATTTTTTTTTTTCGTCCTGTATAACAGTAATAAAAATCTTTAATTAATATTAAGATGTAACCGTATCTTTCGATTATTAAATAAGTTTTGTGAAAATACTAGTTTGTATTATAATATAAGACTTTCTAAAATTAAGAAATTCTCTTTTTTAAAGTATAAGAAAAAATGATTAGACAGATTCTAAAATAAATATTTAAAATTTTCGTGATTCTAAAAACATCTAGCAATGCATAATTCTATAATGTTAATTTACACTTTGAAGCAATTTTTTTAAAAAAAGACAGACAATTTTTTAACATAAAATTATTTATTAAAAATTTTCCATATGTACACATTATTATGTTTCACATCAAACAATTTAGTAAAATATTACAAACACATTTTTGTAAGGTTATTTTCGATAATTCAGTGTCTTACAAAAAACAGTCTTTAAACAATTTATCAAAATATTCTATTGAGTATTCTTCAAAAAATGATAAACTATAATTGCAGAAACACTTCGAAAAAATATTTTTACAAATTTTGTAACAATTTAAATTTAATAACACACTTTCTTTCATCACATTGAATTTTTGTTGTGCATTTAACATGAGACAATCATGTCTGAATTGAGATGGATGGGATATTAAACAAGCATCACATACATATAACTTCTCAATATTAATTTTTGCTTCTTCACAAATGCAATTAATATAATGTTCTTTTGTTTCATGAATATCAATGTGTGAATCACACGTCACAGATTTGTTCAACACTATGGCAGGAATCTGTTTTGTTAAAATTCCTTCAATAAGACAATCAGTAATTTGGGATTTTATTTCGTTAATCCTTATTAAATGACTTCTACCAAGTTTAATACCATTCGGTTTAAAATAAAAACCATTATCTTTAGTTTTAAAAATTTGCTGTAAATAGCAGTTATCCTCATCCCAAAATGCTGTTAGTAACTGGTTATTGCTAATAAAACTGTCTTTTACTGAAGAAAAATTAAAAGAGCTTATCTTACTTTGAAAATGATCCCAAGTCGCCGGTGTTAGAATCACACCATTATTTGTAGGGTACCGTTTCCCATCATGGGTTTCTTTGAAACTTCGTATATGCAATCGGAGAAAAACGTCATTTTCCAACATGACTTGGATAAAGGTAAGCCAACCAATATCCCATTCGGCGAGGAGAGGATTAGGCTTGTCTTTCTCTTGGTAATATTTTTCAAGCCAATCGTTGCTGTTTTGGGGAAAATCGTTGTTGTTGTTTTTAGGAAGCACAGTTTTTTCAATTTGTACATCAGGAAATAGAGTTTTTTCAAACTGCGGCTCGAGGTTCAATCGTGGTTTTTTCAGGGGTGGCGATATACAAATTAAATGACGAAAGGTCAAACTAATTCTTGAATTTTTAATAGACGAGTCAGGAGCAATTCCGTGGGTAAAAAGTTCATTGGTGGGTTTCCCCATAGTATATAGAGAACCATGTTCCAAGTTAATGACTGTAGACGGCGCATTCACTTTTTTAAACTCGATTTTTCTTGACGCACCAAAACTTAACACAGCGATAGGAAAAGTATCATCCAAACTGTTTTCATTGTCTTTGTGCTGTGAAATATAACTTTGGCCATCACAATATACATTTAATAGTACATAATTGTATGTACAGCCGATATGCTTTTCCACAAGATTTCGCAGTTCCGTCATTAAGGAAGTCCATGGCTGAGCAGTTACTTGCGTACCGCTGAAAGTATAGGAAAGTCCAGCATCACCATAGGCTAACACTTGGCGTTTAGGTACAACATCCTTACCCCAAATTTTAAAAGTAGGGGTATAAAACGGCAGAATTTTTAACTGTTCAAAATAGGCATCGGCTTTCGTCTTCTCAATAAAATTTGCATAATAACTTACGTTTAATCCGTTTTCGAAGAAAGTAGTAGCCATGTTTAAAAAGCACGTCTAACACAAGCAGAAAGAACAAGTGAAATGAGGTCTTTTATACTGATTTTATCTTAGTATGACGTAGTGAGCTACGTGATAGATAACACAAACCTTCCAGTGGGCAATGTCAAGTGACGTAGTAGTAGATAAGACCACGTGGTCTTGATAAGATCACGTGATTTTTGATAAGAAATAGCATTATCGTTCATTTCACCTCGTGCGACTGGAAGAAGAGGACGCTAAGTGTGGAGGTAAGCTCAATTTTTATCTACTATATATTTAAACAGAAATAAAGAGACCAGTGTTTTATATTAAAAAATATTTTTTATTAATAATTTAGCCAATAGGGGTTTACATTTGAACGTTTTCGTTCCTTGGGTACAGAAGATAACAAAAATCTGTTTTTAATAAAACTTTTAGGCATATGCATATCATTAAGGGCTTGCAACAATTCACCCTGTGCATTGATAGGTACTTTCTTATTCATAGAAAATATTAAATTTAATAAATCGGCAATATTAGAGTTCTTTATTTTACGGTTTTTATAAGTCACTTCGCCTGTTTCGTCCCATTGCAATTTGTGAGGACTTGTTTTAAAAAATCCAAGTAAATTCGTAGCTTGATTCTTCATTCTTTTAGGCACTCTAGTTAAAGCAAGTTGTTCATAGTCTTGCACGGGTTCGGGTTTCACAGAAACAGGTTCGGGTTGGGGTTCGGGTTTCACAGGTTTGGGTTTCGCAGATTCGGTTTCGGGTTTCATCGAAGACTCTTCATTCGCGCGATGAATCCATGGGAGATTGTTTTCTTGCAAATTCATTTTTCTTTGTAATAACTCATAATAACGTCGTACTTTTTCATAATCCGGTAACGAACTGTTTAATATTTTTAGCAATGCTTTATCCAGTTCACTCAATTGTCTTTGCGAAGGAGTATGTTTGTTTAACACCTCTTCGGGTACTAAAGCATATTTTTTAGCGAATTCCATGAATGAGCGTACTGAGTGCAGTTATAGCAGCGGGAATTAAAACGTTTAAAAATCCACCTTGTTGTACAATCAGTTTCCCTTTTAGTGAATAAAGAACCTTTTTTTGTCCCAATTTTTCTAAGAGTAGTCTTATATTTCGCTAACGATCGTTTCTGACAAGTAGTGAGAGGTACGTTACCTTTCAAAACGTTCAGAGTACACTCGCAAATAGCTTTAACAGTACGATTAGGTAATTTTTTTAAAAAATGTTTTCGTAATCTCTGGGGACACGATCGAATCAATTCTAAATCTCTTACTTGTTGCTTTGACAAAGTCATGTTACCAACTGATGTTTCACAATTATAAATCGATTATTTATATTTATACAAAAATTGAATTTGATTGGGTAGGATTTGAGTTCGTAATCTCATCTCTTCATCCGTTTCATTCTTCAAATCAATAAACAGGTAGGAAAAGGGTTTCTTTGTGGCATCCTCATACACTTCTTGAAAAAATTTTGATTTTTTAGGATACAACTGTCTGCCTAAATGCATGATTTGACTTAAGTCCCGGCGATTTTTAAACAGGAAAATGTATTGCGCATTTAAGGAAACTGTTCTAATTTCACTTCCTTTTTGAAAAAAATTTTGTGTTAAAAATACAACACTTAGATTTAAATGATGACTGCCTTTCGTAAATAACGAAGTCAATCGTTTATCGTTACTGCATTCCGCCATTAAATCGTCTATCACAAACAAAGTGTTGCCACTTAGATATTCCTTAAAATTAGAGGGAAACCCTTCTACAAAAGTTACATCAGGTATTTCGTCGTATAAAGTTTGATAAATACCATAAAACCATACCACTTTATCGATTGGAGGATGAAACATTTGTTTTTTATATTGTAACAAATCTCGCATAAAAAATGATTTACCGCATCCGGTAGGACCTGCCAGAATCATAGTAAAAGGGTGTTGTAACTGTGGGAACTCCATGATGAATGAACACAGACACAAAATACATACAGTTTAAATAAGTATTTATTGATAAAAATTAGCATACACACGAAATCTTTTAGCAACAAAATTATAGACTCTCTGGTCGTTACACACATTCTTGGTTACAAACATTGATAAAAAATCTTTAAGGGTTTTTCCCCTGCATCTACAGTACAAATAATAAACACAATATTGCCCACACACGGCGGTTGTAGTACTCTGCAGCATAAGAGGGTTATAGTTCATATAAGCAAAACGGGATACAAAGTTCTTTATAGGTCCTTTAAAAAAACTCGGGTCGTTTCCATACGAATCAAAGAATTCCACTTCATCATCAGATTGTATAAAGAATGCTAACCAATGCATTCCAGGCTCGGATGAATCATCCGTGTTGCATACGAAACAGGTAGGATAACGCACAATCTTCTCGGGTAATTGATCACTTGGGAACACATCCAAAAAATATTTTTTCGTTACTTTGTCACGTGATAAAATATTCTTGATTTGCAAAGAGTTCATTTTCATTAATTAGCAAAGTCACATAAAACGTGACGGGACTTGGTAATTTCTATAACGTTTTCAAATTCACCATACACAAACACAGATATGGTAGATGTTAAAGCATTATAAAATTTAATCTCAATTCTTAAATTTCCTTGTTGTTGTAAATTCAGGTGAGGTCCATCACACAAATCGGGACTTAGATCAAAAGCAAACAAAGTGTGTCCATCTACTAAATCTTCACGGGATATATAATTCCCAGCATCGCGATTAAAACCAGAGAATAATCGATGATAAGCTCTTATATAGTTTTTGTCTCGGAAATTCAGTTCTAAAGGTTTACTAGGTACAGGTTGACCGTCTACATACACACTTAAAAAGTTTACATTATAATGATTAAAATAAAAAGGGTTTAACTCGTATCTACCACTCATGGCTGTATTATCTAACAATCCAATAATTATGCGTTTCGGCATGGCTCCCAGAAACATATTATCCTGCGTAAAAGACATACTTCCTGAAGGAATAGTATAAGTCTTGCATAAAACTCGGTCGATCGGGTATTTCGCAGAATTTTTCTCCAATGCTTTTGCATGTCCCAATAAAACCCCAGGATTCACTTTCACTTTACGAATAAATAAAGAAGCATGTTCCAATACAACGTTAAACTTCTTATCCTGGCCAGCGACTTGTCTAGTCATTAAACAAAACTGAGGAGGGCTTCGAATCATTTTAATTTTTAAATCAACCATATTCAATAACAGGCGATTCTGTTGAAAGATATCACAGTGTAGAGGTCCAATCATATCTAAGATTTTACTATTTTTAGTCAGTTCATACCGAGTTTTCAATCCGGAGTTTTCAGGTGGGGCTTGTGGTATAGGATCTGATACAGTTAAATTATTGTCTTTGTAGAAACATTCACCGGTCAATAAACTTTTCTTAGCATCTTCGCCATAATTCAATAAAGTTTCGATATAGGCACGATAGGGATAAGTGTTACTCGAAGAGGATATTAATCTTTCATTCAAACTCACATCGATCTGGGAAAATAATGCGTGAAAAAATAAATTAACAGGTGCAACAGGTTCATTATCAGCCAGAGCAGTTCCGTCACCATTCACAATTTTCACTTTTAGGTACATGTGCGAGGAGGATAAATCAATATATTCTTCCCCATTACCCGTGATGTTAAATTCCACGGGTCCCCCATCGCGAATATTTGCTAGAGGGTGAAATTCAACAAAATGTCCTTTTTCAATAGCTGTCTGCGTGGGTGGAATCAAAAACAAGTCTAATTCAGATTTAACACAGGCAGGGGAATCTTTATGAATCAGTCCCGACATTATGAAGCAAAAATATCGTGTGTTTTCACTTTCTTCACTTTGCGACGAATGACGGTTTTATTAGAACGCTTTCTCTTTTTATAGCGTTGTCCTGAACCAATCATTGTTTTCATTTTAGTTGCAGCTTTGTCGGTTAAATTTTGACCTGCTTCTTTGAATCGTCGTTTGGCAGCGTCTTTAATATCCGCACCACGTGACAAGTCATTCAGCACATCCACCCCAGTATGAAATAATTGTTTACCAACCGCTTTCGCACCCGATTTAAAAAGGGGTACCGCTGCACGAAAAAGGGATCTAAACAATCCCCCTAACCCATATCCTTTTTGTAAAGCAGCACCTTGGTAATAGTTCAAACCGCTGCCCGACTGGTGACAGTAATAATCTTCAAAAGATTTTGCACAACACTTGTAGGGAACAAACATTATGAGAGATATTTTTGTCTAAAATGAAGTTTCACGATCAACTGTCCACGTTCAAATGACACTAAACGTCCTGTGTGTGTCCTTATAACGGTTTCAATAGTCTGAAAATTCTTTCGCGAGACCGGCAAGTAATGCGGTCTATCAAACATTTCATGAATCATTTCACCATCTTGTCCTTTCACGGTAATCACACGTAACAGGGGAGCAACCGTATGACCCACAATTTGTGGTTCCACTATATCACTGTATATGTATAATAACTTAAAATCAACATTCGGGTCGGCAACGTAAGGACTTACTATAACCCTAGTATCGGATGTGGGTATATCGTTTTCACCTACATCTCCCGGTAGAAATCCTAAACATTCTGCAAGTCCTGAATATAAAATTATTCTTGCTTTCGAGTTTAAAGTAATATCTACTTTTCTAGTATACTTGCTATAGTTAAACGCAATATTACCATTAAAATTTTGATAATTAATCCATTTAATAATCTCATTTGGTTTTTCGTAAAGTCCAGGAGGTATTCTCGCTTTTTTCACCACACCTGTACCTGTATCATATTCATATTCATTTCCGTTCTCCATTATATTTTTCCATATATGCGGATAAATCAATTCCACAATCCCTACTTCCCATTCCCCTTTTAAGTCAAGGGGAGCGGGTAATCTCGTAATAAAATGTGAAATTTTATTTTCCGGGTAATAATTTAAAGAACTGTCCGAGGGTAACGTCACGTAGAACGACATGATGAGAAATGATTCTTAAAATCTAAGTCGTAGCAATTTATAAAACGAATAAATTAGAAGCCGGTATCCATTGGTCGAATTTGGAAGAATAACCTTTATATTTCACTTTATATTCAAATTGACCTTTTCTCATTCGCTTTTTCAATATTTTTTCGATAGCATAGTCCTTTTTAGGTTGTACTTTTTGAAGCTCTTGGGCATAAAACGTTCCTTGAATTGGTTCGTTCATCAGGTCCTTGATCCGGTAGACAGGCGGGTCTCGCGGTACGCATTCGGTCACTACAAATAACTCTTCCGTCCAGTTGGTTTCATAACCTTTTTCAAAGGTTAATTTTTGTTTAGACACGCGTACAGTATCCCCCGGTTGAAACGTACAAGGCTTTCTCTTTTCAGTTTCCATATCCCCGTATAATGTAAACCATACGTCACTTTCGTTTTCCGACGTCACTTCGATCGGTGCCCTTTTAATACTTGAATGATAAGTATGATTATAACTATGCAAAAATTGATCTAACACGTCTACGTAACAGTAAGTATGTCGACTAGTGAAATATTTCCACATTTTAGTTTTCAAAGTACGATTAAATCGCTCTACTACAGATGCTTTCGTATTGTTAAAAGTTTTGAAAAACCTCACGCCTTCATCCTTTAAAACTTTTGAAACACCCTGTTGACAAACTCAGTACCACTGTCACTTTGAAGTAATTTTGGCTTTCGTGTCATAAAAATTTTTTGAAAAGCTTTCTTAATCTCTTCCCCTTTTTTAGTTTTTAATGGTATCGCCCACGCAAATTTAGATAGAACGTCGATACAGGTTAAAATGTAGCGGTACCCTTGATTGTACTTCTGCAAACTGCTTAAATCGACTAAATCTGTCTGCCACTGCTGATCGATTGTGTACACTATAACACGATTCGTTGGAAATTTTCTCCGAATCGGTTTGTGAAGGCTGTACGCATCTACACCTTCTAACCATTCCTTAATCTTCTTCTTGCTTATTTTTCCTTTTGCAGCACGGTATAAAGCATTTACACCACCAAAACTTGCAACATGAGCTGGATTTTGATAAGTCTGTTCCATTGCAGCAATTAAATTGATTGTTATTCACATAAATTCGAAAACGCATCATATCGAAAAGGATAAATTTCCCGTTTCGTTTAAATTTAATATAAAATCTACATTAAACTTTGAACCTTCACTAAAAATATAAAGAACTGTGAAAAAATACACATTAAAAAATATAAACAGACAACAACTGTTGCTTCCTCGCGCGAAGGCATCATGTTGAATACTAAATAAAATCTACTTCAAAACGCCTATTTATATCTTAAATCAACCCATTCAGTTATATTCCTGTGGGGCAGTGGTTAAGATGCTTGTAAACTACTACCCCGCGGGAATATTTTGTCTCGGGTTCAATTCCAGGGCTTGCTAAAAAAATATCTTTATTTAAAAATAAATTCTCTTGAATCGACTAACAGATGGCAGCACCACCGGGTTCGATTCCAAGGTGAGTACATTTCTTTCTTTTTTGAAAATTTTTAAGTATAATAAAAATGTTTAAACAAATTTAAAAAAAGATCTCGCGAACATAATAAATTCTCTTTTTAAAATTTTTTTCTAAGTTTAAAATTAATTTTAAAATTCTAATTAAAGTTCTCTTAAAATAATATTCTTTATCATTCAAGATAACATCCTAATTCTAACCCTCCTTATCTTTCATGTCGGCATGCGTCACCGGAACGATACTGATAAGAGACGGTGCGGCAGCAGCACAGCTCGCCCGTGCCGTGCCGCTGGTGCGCTGGCGTAGAACGAACATTTTATATCTACTTTCATCTGATTTTTTTCTTTTTTTTTCTTTTTTTTTTTGTAATGTTTTTTGATAAATAATAATTTGCCTGTATTAAACTACATAATTAAAAATTTATAACATTATTATTTATAATCTTTTATTAATATTTTATACATAATGATTTTAATAAAAAAGTTTGAAAAATTCATATTATTATAATAACTATTAGTGTTATTATTGTATTCTTTTATGAATAGCTCTAGGTTAAATTTCTTAAATAATAAAGCAAAAGTTGAATATATATACAATACAGATACAATTTGAATATATATAAAAATATATTATAACTACGCATCAGCTACGTATACACATGTACTTTAAATATATTATATATACAAACCTAATATGCATAATACCTAACCATCAAGACACGATTTTTGAATACTACTGTTTCTTAAAAAAAAAATTTCATTTATTCGGACTTTATTTCTAAAACATGATAAAAATTACAAAAAAAAAAAAAAAAAAAAAAAAAAAAAAGGTATTTAAAATTAAAATTTTGAAGTTATCTATGTTTATACATTACACACGCAAACACATTTTAATATTTAATGGCTTTTTCAATAAATAAATGACTGTGAGAGAAAGAATTGTATTTTGAGAGGTAGAATATTTAAACACACAACTGTTGTAGAGTACACTGATAAAAATTTCATCATTTGATTACGGAAAAAAAAAAAAAAAAAAAAAAAGAAAGGGAAAGAAAAACTTAGTCCTACAATTTTAGCATCACAATGCTTGCCCGGAAACTCCACATAAGGTGGGAGACGGCGCTGTGTAGGACAGTCGAAACAAGCCAGCAGTGCGGATATCTGATGGATATCTGCTAGTTCAGCAATTATGAAGCGCTGCATGCTGTATGAAATCATAGCGGGGAATGAGAGCTTCCCACATTGCTGCCTTGTTTCGACTGCCCTGCACAACGCCCTTTGCCATCTTAACGTGTCGTTTCCGGACACATTGCACTGTGAATCCTTTCATATTCGTTTAATCTAACCCTCTTTAAATTTTGACAACATTCTGTGATCACCCTATAATAGGCAACAAATTTTTACACCAGACAATATTTTTAAATGAATTAAAAACAAAGTTCTGTTTTAGGGTTAAGAGCAGTTTTTAGAATCTCCTACAACAAATTAAAAATATTAATAATTTTTAAGCAAAAAATATTCAGTTCATCGAAGTATTCTGCAAAGTGAGATTTGAAACGCAAGAAATTTGATTTACAAGCCAGCGCCTTACTGACTGAGCTACAGTGGTAAGCGAAATTATCAATTTTTCCTTATTTCATACGTAAATTACTACATTTAACGGCGTCTCATTATTTACTGACAAGAACGCTGAAAAATCAGTACAGTTTTGAGTTATACATACAAAATAATATAAACATTTAATATTTTTTCTTGTTAAAAAACAAACATTTCTTTCCTTCACTAATCATGACCTGTTTCAATATATCATTAAAAACCTTAACCCTGATTTTTATTGTGGATAATACAATGATTCAATATACTGATCTCTAACATGCACATTAGCCTATAAATTCCATGTCAAAAACCTGACACACTTCCTGCGCAAAGCTGCACAAAAAGCATCCTTTTCTTTTTCTATTTAAATATTCTCAATTATCTCAAATTTCTGTTTTTTTTTTTTTTTTTTTTTTTTTTTTTTAACTTATGTAAAGGTAAGACTATAGCTTTGCATACCCAAGTATTCCTGTCATAAAACTAATAAGCTCGGCCGTGTTATAAATAGGTAGCACTTGTGGAACGAATCGCAATTTTTTCTGTGCTATCAAAACAATTCACAATAAAAACTGGGGTCATTGTTGCGTGGTTAACAATTTCGCGATCGCTGACGTAGATTCACGTCATTTGAAAATCTCTAACTTCAGCAGCGTGCATTTCTTTCGCAATTTGCATGTTATTTATTTCTTAAAAATATATCTACTATTCACGTTTGTGCTATTAGTATACTATGGATATAAATGCTTTGATTAGAAAGAGTACAACTATAGTGTATATCCATTTGTAATGTAAATGTGAATACGAAAAATTTTCTTCTGAAATATTGTAACAGGGGAGAATAACACCCGCAGGCGGACCTTACTGTTGAAAAAGACAAAAACATGCGGTCACGAAAGTGTTGATAGAGCGTAGAACTCGTAGTGGACAATATCCGTTTTCTTGGGTTCGAGGCTAAATCATACCCAACATGTGACTTCTGATCCTCCATTTCCCTATAACTATCCCTCTAGGATACAAACATTTCCCTATAGAATGCAAACATTTCCCCATAAAACACAAATGTAAACATTATAATTCTGCATTTTTCTCTGTATCACGTGTCAAGTATTCACGTGTCAAGGGTTTATTACGTAACACGGATAAAGTTGATTGAAAGACTGTGCGTTGAATACTTGAGCCGGTTGAAGACCTGGTACACTCAGAGTGGCTGGCGCACGTTAAATCTGTCCTGTTCCCATACAAATTATACCTTTAAGGAACACCTAAACGGGGAAGCCACCTCCTTGTTTGAGGATCAAAATTGTGATGACATGTCTATGGATCACACTTAGGGGGAGTTCCAGACCTAATAACTATAGAGTAGTATTAATATGACGTAAAACACATTTAACCTCACTCTTAACTTAATAAAAACTACTGTTTATATTTACACCTAAATTTACAGGTGGGAGACAAAATAATGTAATAGTTTAAAATTTAAACGTTCTCCCTCGAATATCTAGAGAAATACTTGAAGAATTTTCATGGATTTTCATGCGTGTAAACAAAAGTTATCTTACGTATATTTCAGGCAAGGTTCTGATCCGAAGGTTAAAAAGGAACCACTAACAAAAGGATTTAAAAAAAAATTATAACATTTGGAGTCACATGTAAGAAATATTATTTGAAATGTACTGTAGTTGTTGCATGAAATTATGAGACTTCTTTTAAATATCTGTATTCATTTGCAAGTATATGCATGGAGATAATATTTGTATGTTTTTTGTTTAAATTATGCAGAGTTTTCAAACCAAAGAAATGCTATTTTTAGAAAATTTAACATTTTATATTTGACACAATATACTGGAATTAAAATATAAAAACATTAAATAGAGCTAATTCATTCAATTGTTATAAACGAGCTTATTTCAATAATTTATTTCATGTGAAAATTTCTAATTCATAATGCTGAAAAAATTGAATTAGCTTAAGTGTTTGTTATATAAAATAATATCAAATTTGTTGAATGGAAAAAATGTGCCTAAACTATAATAATATAAAATTTAATTCACACCAATTTTTTTAGACACTTATTATACTAGTCCATTAACATTTATGTCCATTCATATATTTCATGGAAGTCCCTCTTTGGGTGTCTCAGCTCCCTTGATACTCAAGGGAACTTGATCCATTTAAAGATACTTCAAAATTAAATAAATTTTTATTTTTTATCATTAAAACAAACTATCGTATTTTAGTGAAGATAAGTCACGGGCTATCTTAAAAAAAAAAAAAAAAAAAAAAAACATTGATTTTTGGGGACTGCGGCTTATCTATAAGTGCGGGCTATCTAATGATAATGTCGAATTCCGTCGTTCATAATTCTTGGAACAGTCGATCTCCCCCGAAAACGGAAGTTTAGTATTCGAGTTTGTCGAGCACTGATTCATGCTTATTATAATCTCTTATTTGCACGCTTATGATCTCTTATTTATTAACTAATAATCTCTTATTTTCATTAATTTGCATATACGTCTGGAGTTCGCCATCTTGTTCCCTTGTTTTTGATTTTTTGCATCGTATTTGTATACTGGCTTTGTTTTATTATTTTTATTATTTTTTTTTTATACAGTGCCTTTTAAAATAATTTATTACTTTTATTTATAATTAATTATTTTTATGACTTTGTATATATTCCTGGATTCCCCCATCTTGTTTCCGTGTTTCTCATATTTGCTGCATTCCATCTGCATACTGGTATAGTTTTATTTTATTTTATTTATAACGAATTATTTTTTAAATAATTTATTATTTTCATTTATAATTAATATTTTATTTTTTTTATTAACTTGCGTAGATGTGAAAAGATTGATATCTTTTCCCTTATTTATGTGTCACATCATCGTATCAATGCTTGCATAAGCTGCGGCTTACTTTCCGGTGCGGTTTATCTAACAACATTGTTTTATTTCGCAACATTTTAATAAGCTGTGGCTTATATACACTGAATTACGGTATTAGAATCTTTTTCAGCCCCGTCCAAGTCCACCTTCGTTACTTGCTGTTGATGTTGTTCGTCATTCAAGTAACTCAGACAAAATTTTACTTCTATGAAATTTCTTGTTTGTACACTAATGTGTCTGAATCGGTTTTCCATATACATAATTGTCTGAATTTAAGACCCACTTTATTTGCGTATTGATATTTCTAAAGTAAAGGCAATAAAGAAGTAAGGTTTAGTTACAGACATTTTCCTAAAAATGGAAAGATGATAACGACCAAAAATTTGGGTTAAATGCCAGCGCCTTATTGGAGACTGAAAAACTACAACACCATGATTACTTTTTAACAACATTATGTACGACCATGGGAGCTTCTGCGTAAGTGTTGACTCAACGAGTTCAGTGTTGAAATTGGGGTGATAACCCTTGAGGTTAAGAGAAAATAGCGATAAGGAAACGTTGGAGGACTGGATGCTTACCAAATCTCAAATTGTCAGTAAATTTGGCACCTCTCTAGGCCTTTAGAATCATCTTCAAAACTAGGCGCGAGAAACATAGTTACACTATATGCATACCGTTTCAATATATTTTCCTTACGCTAATTTATATTCAGTTTTATTGGTGTAAGTGCCTTTGTTTATTTCAGTATTCGGTGTATTATTTCATAGCGTCCTAAACTAGATGCCTTCCGCGTAGCTCAGAAACTTGGCAACAATTCAACCGGTAGACAGCGCCACCTGGTACAGATTGCGCGACTTTTTTATTACAGCCACCAAAAATTTTTAAAAGTGGGATTTGATATACATAAAAAGCAAATTGAATCGAAGAAACGTCGATTATATATATCATACATCACTTCTTAAAATTATTGGTGGTAGTTGAAGAAAAAAGATCGTGCAATCTGTACTAGGTGGCGCTGCCTACCGCTTCAACTGTTGCCATGTATGACTGTACCAGATTTCTGATCTAAAACTTATTCTTGTTACTGACCCGATACAGCATATTTCAAATCTTAACTCTTCTTACATTCTTAAATTTTCTAATAAAATATTTATTCTTCTAAATAATAAAATATGGATGGGTCTCACATGAAAACTTCTAATCCAAGGGTCCGGGCGTGGATGGGGCAACTATCATCCATTAAAGAAACTAGACTCCATGAATGTAGCACTTCTTAGATGAAAACAGAATTTTTAATGCTTTGTTAGCATACATGTAAAAACGAAAACAGAACAAAAACTATCTACAGTATTTACAATTAAATATTAAAGTCTTTCTTAACATTAAAGTCTTAAATTGTCATTAGTTCTTAAATATTTATTCTAATTCTTAAAAGTTTCAATAGTTCTGTTTTAGGACCGGGGCGTCTGTAAACAAGACGATCTTAGCATAGCCCCTTCTCTATTCAAAGTCCTGTTCTGTTCTGCTTCTGATTCTAAAAAGCACCTTTCGCGAAAAAGAGGCGCCCGTCTGTCTGGAAAGGCATTTGTTCTGAAAGCAGAAGAATGAACGGGGGATTCCCGACATCCTCCCACCTTGAGTTGCGACTAATCGGAGGAACTCAACAATCCAAGTTGAAGTCGTTGAGGAGGTTTCACCACACGGCCAGTTCGGGAGACCACCGGAGGATTGGAAGTGGGATCATGGGTTCTGGAACTGGTAGGTTCTGGAGGGTCTTTCACAGGTTCCTTTTCTCTGGGGTTGAGTATCGGTTTCTGTGAGAGGTTCTTGTTTTCGGAAGTCGAAGGACTTAAATTTTCTTGAACAGATTTATGTAAAGTGGGGTGATTCTTAAGTTCGGTACTGTCAATTTCTAAAGGAAACAATCTTTGTAATGGACGCAGAAAAAATCCATTTTCGGTCTTCACCTTAGCTAGACGTATCACATTATCTTTGCCTGGGTAAATTTCTATCACTCTTGCCAAAGGCCAGTGAACACGTTTCTTATTGAAATCTTCTAATAGGACAACATCGCCGACTTTCAATTCTTTGAATCTTTTGGTTTTAGATGCATGTTGGCGTAATTGTCCTAAATATTCAGCTCTGAATCTGTTTCTTAGGTTTTCTCTGATTATTTGCCTATATCTGGCTCTGCGGTTAAGATCTTTAGAATCTAAAGCATCTAGGTCAGGTACTCCTGATGTTGGCAGTTCTCTTAGGAACATCATTGGGGTTAAAGGTAAAGGATCTGTGTTATCTTCGGAAACATAGGTTATAGGCCGTGAATTAATCACTTGTTCACAGTCACATAGCATGGTGTAAAGTTCTTCGTAATTCAAAGATGCACGACCTAAGTTTCTTTTCAGGATTTCTTTAACCATTCCAACAAGCCTCTCCCACCAACCTCCCCACCACGGTGCTGCAGGAGGGTTGAATTTCCATCTGATCTTCTGGGTGGAAGCTACCTTGCCGATGGTTTCCTAATCTACACTCGAGAGAGCATTGCTGGTTCCTAGGAAGTTCTTCCCGTTGTCTGAATAGATGATGTAGGGTCTGCCTCGCCTTGCTATGAACCTTCTCAGAGACTGGATAAAACTTTCTGTAGACAGAGACGTAATGGCTTCAAGATGTATGGCTCGGTAGACAGCGCAAGTAAATAAGGCTATCCACGCTTTTGATCCATCAGAAAGACGAAGAGGACCGGCTAGATCTACGCCTACCACTTCAAAGATGGCTGCTTCTCGTATTCTGTCTTCGGGTGGTACTCCAGGTTCAACATCTATTTTGGAAGTCTGAAGTTTTCTGCAAATTACGCATTTTCTTATTGAATTTCTAATGTACTTTCTAGACTTCATTATCCAAAAATTTTCTCTAAGTAGTGTCATTAGAGTGCTGACTCCAGCGTGCTGATTTTCTAAATGCTTCTCGAATATCAATCTTTGGACGACGGGATGCTTGTAAGGTAAGATCACAGGATATCTGAAGTTTTCACTGTCGTTTCTTTGAATTATATTGGTCTTTACTCTTAAGAGACCAGCTTTATCTTCGACAGGCCTTAAATTTCTTAATTTTGGATCTGTTCTCCCTGAAAAAGATTCTTGTTGTATTTATCGTAGAAGTACATTTTCTGCTTTTGAAAATTCTTCAACTGAAATATCCAATTCGGATATTTTCTCTGTAGTCTTCGAATTATGATAAAATCTATATATCCAGGCAATGGTTCTAACTGTTTTCTTGTAAGAGGAAAAATACTGATAAAATCGATTGAAATTATCTTCTTTTTTATCTAAAAGATTTAGGATTGTCTTCCTTTTTTCGCTGTTTATGAGTTCTTCGTTTGGGTCTTCTTCTATTTGAGGCCATTCATTTTCATGTAAATAAAGCCAACTCGGACCCTCCCACCATCTCGATTTCTGTAGTTGTTCAAAAGAACATCCTCTAGACGGGAGGTCCGCGGGATTCAGATTTCCGGGTACATGTCTCCAATTGCAAACTTCGGTCAGATTTCGGATTTCTAATACTCTATTGTGTACAAATGTACCCCATTCTTGTTTACTTCTAATCCAACCTAAAGCAGTGGTTGAATCTGACCAAAACATGGTATTTACATGTAAGTTTAAATCGTTTTGCACATTTTTGGCCAACCTAGAGCCAATAAGACAAGATAACAGTTCAAGGCGGGGTATGGTCAATTCCTTAATAGGTGCAACTCTACTTTTAGCATTGATTAACTGGACCTTGATTCCTTCTGAGGTCTCTACTCTTATGAATACGCAAGTGGCATATGCTCGCTTGCTTGCGTCAGAAAAAACATGTAATGATGTTTTCTTTTCTTTCTCTGGGTAAATGTTAAGCCACCGAGGTATTTTAATTTGGGATAAAAGATTTATTCCTTTCAGCCAATTAGAAGATTGTTGTTTTAAAGTTTCAGGGAGCTCTTCGTCCCACTTCACCTTCTGAATCCACGTTTCTTGAAGGATTAGTCTGGGAACTAAACTGACAGGTGCTGTGAATCCCACAGGATCAAAAATTCTTTGGGTAACTGATAAAAGTTTTCTTTTTGTAAGGGGTTCACTTATCTTTAGGGGTTCTTCAATTTTACAAACTAAACTGTCATTTTTCAAATCCCAGAGTAATCCTAACACGGGAGCAAACCTCGGTTTATCTTCAGTTTTGTCGACCATAGCCTGGGGCCAATTCGATCGCCAACATCTCAAATTGAAATGTGCCGAAGCCAAAATTCCTTGAGATTCTGATATGAATTTTTCTGTCTCTTGAATCGAATTCAGGCTGATGAGGGAATTATCTAAAGAGAAGGAATCTCTTAAGAGCCTAGCTGTCTCTCGACATTGTTCGGGAACATTTTCTAAAAGGTGATTTAATGTTGCCATAAGCAAAAAAGGGCTTGAAGTTAGGCCGAAAACCACACGACAATGTCTATAAATTTTTAATTTATTTTCGCTATTAAACCAAAAAAATCTCAAAAAGTCGCGATCTTTCTCTGTTATTTTAATTTGCAGGAATGCTTTCTCTATATCGGACGAAATTCCTATCTTGTATCTGCGAAACCTATTCAAAATGCTAGGTATAATTTCTACAAGATTTGGTCCTTTTGTTAAACAATCGTTAAGGGGGGGACTGTTTCTAGTGTGTGCTGAGGCATTAAATACTGGACGAATTTTAGTGGTTTCACTAGATTCTTTAACCACCGGTCTGTGTGCTAAATAATGTACCCTGTCCCTTTTCTGGTCCAATACCTCTTCTATAATCTGATTGTTTTCCCAGAAATCAAAAATTTTCCCATATTCCCTTTTCCTATCAGATTTGATTAATTTATTTTCCGTCTTGTACAGGCTTGTAATTATCTGATAAAATCGAATGGTCAACTGTCCATGGTAAATTGACTTCATATCGACCGCTTTTATCTCGTTTAACAGTTTCTAGAAAATGATTCTTGGTTTCTTGTTCTAAATCCTGTTTCGATTTATTATCTTCATTAGTAATTCCTAGAGTGTCAAGGCGCCATAAATCTGATAAACTGGCGTTTGACACGTGTAATGACAACGACAGATCCGCCAAAGAATTGTCCTGCTCACTCTTGTGACCCTCTGTCTTGCCCAAAATGGTCCAACCCAATTTAGTTCTGAATGTAGTTAATCCCAATTTTGGAAAATATTTTATGTCATTTGTGAACAGTTTAGCGGACATATCAGCTCCCAAAAGTATATGTACTTCGTCTGGATTTTTCTGGTATAAACAAGATTTATTATTTCTAGGGACATCTGATAAATATACACCTTCTTTTTCTAAGAGTTTTACTAATTTATCATCGCGACATAAATTCACGCCTGTGCATATTTTTTCTTGATCTAGTGCTTGTATTTTACACTTAAACTTATTATCTAAACTCCCGATCGTAAATTCATAACGATTATGTTCAGCTGACATTTCCATGCCCCCAAAAAGACCATGTCTTATTGTTTCTTTATTCATTCTTTTTAATTTTAATTTATCAGCTGCAAACTTACTGATGTAACTATTATGAGATCCGGAGTCAATAATTAACCGAATATATGATGATTTACTATCATCTCTGTTAGAAATTGCTACTATTAACGTCTGCAAATAAACATTCGCTTGTAAATTATGATTCGATAACGCCAATTTAGATTGATCATTTCTTTCGTAATTACTTATCTCCTGTTTCAAATCTTTATTTCCATTACGCATTATGTCTGAATGTCCACGATTACATAACTTGCATAAAGTTTTTGATACACAGTGTCTAGCTAAATGTGAAGGTTGAAGGCATAAATAACACAATCCTTTCTTACGCAATAGATTAACTCTTTCATCAAATGGTAAATTACGAGTTTTGACACATTTGTTACTTAAATGCGATTCTGAGCAAAAATTACACCTATCACTTTTATTCTCATTTAATAAATCACAAGCAGTAGGCAATTTCCGGTTCTGAGTATCAAATTTATTAACGCGGGGGAGGGGGGGGAAACATCTCTACGATTTTGATTATCTAATCTTTGAGCTGGGGGGGAGAAATGACTGGCGCCGCTATCCTCTTGTCTGGTAGTTATTAAGCATTCGCGCGATACGAATTGTTTATTTAAGAAAGATAATATATCTTTTACGCCATAGTTAACACCGTGAAATTCCATATTAAATTGTAATGCTAAATCTTTAGGTAATATTTTTAGTAATATCGGCGACAATAAACTGCCGTATCTATCTAAAGAAACATCTAATGATTCTAAACTTCTAATGTTAGTTTGGATTTCATCGTAAATTTTCTTGAGCGATTTAATATCACTTGAATGTTTTAGTGGGGCAATATTTAATAATTTATTCAAATGTACATTCACTAAGAGGTCTTGTTTGCCATATCTTTCTTTTAAAATATCTACTACTTTTATGTAATTACTCGCGGTGACAGAGAATCCTTCTATACATTTTAAGGGGTCAGGTGCTAAAAAGGATTTCAAATAATTAAATTTATCTACAGGATCTAAATTTTCATTGTTATGAATAGCCGTTTCGAATGACGACCAAAAAGTCAGCCATTCGGCTGCATTCCCGTTAAATTTAACTGGATCTAGCTGTGGTAATTTGATGTGAATTACTTCTTTTGAAGTATTTCTTCTTTCAATTTCTGTTGATGAAATACTTGTTTCACTTTTCTTTAGTTCTTTTAATTTTCTGTTGGCTCGAAATCGCCAAGTAATTATTTTTTCACGATATTCATTTGTCGTTTCTAATTCGGCTTCTAACTGGAGTTCTTGAGTTAAATGTTTAATCTCTGCATCTTTACTCTTTAATTCTATAGTAGTTTCATTTAATAATTCTATAGTTTCCTCTAAATCTACAGCATCTGGATCTATATCATGAGATAAAGTTTTTAATTTCTCTATAAATTTATTAATACTGTCTCTTATGACAGCTCTCTCTTTTTTGGCTATTACTAAATTAGCCATAATAAATACAAAAATTTAAAATTTTATAATATTATCTATCTTTTCAATTATAAATAATGGATTCAATTATAAATAATTATAAATAATAGCTGCCCACATCCCGTGTATGGGATGCCACAAAATATGACTATACCAGATTTCTGATCTAAAACTTATTCTTGTTACTGACCCGATACAGCATATTTCAAATCTTAACTCTTCTTACATTCTTAAATTTTCTAATAAAATATTTATTCTTCTAAATAATAAAATATGGATGGGTCTCACATGAAAACTTCTAATCCAAGGGTCCGGGCGTGGATGAGGCAACTATCATCCATTAAAGAAACTAGACTCGATGAATGTAGCACTTCTTAGATGAAAACAGAATTTTTAATGCTTTGTTAGCATACATGTAAAAACGAAAACAGAACAAAAACTATCTACAGTATTTACAATTAAATATTAAAGTCTTTCTTAACATTAAAGTCTTAAATTGTCATTAGTTCTTAAATATTTATTCTAATTCTTAAAAGTTTCAATAGTTCTGTTTTAGGACCGGGGCGTCTGTAAACAAGACGATCTTAGCATAGCCCCTTCTCTATTCAAAGTCCTGTTCTGTTCTGCTTCTGATTCTAAAAAGCACCTTTCGCGAAAAAGAGGCGCCCGTCTGTCTGGAAAGGCATTTGTTCTGAAAGCAGAAGAATGAACGGGGGATTCCCGACACCATGTTTCCCAGCCATGCGACAGGCATTTAGTTGAGGAGGCTATGATTATTTCATGTTATTTTTCGACGAAATTCGGATGTGCGGTGGGCGATGCAATAGAGATAGCCAAACATTATAAGACCCAGCCGAGAAGAAGGAACAACAAAGGTAAGTTAAGATGAACAAGTTAACAATACGTAACCGCTACTATTAAATTTTATAGGGATTGGTTTTGTATAACATTTGAATATGCTACTTTTAGGTATTTGATGGTATTTTTAGATATACTAAGACAAAAACTGCTGGGTTAGCAGCCAGACATTTAGCAACAGCATTTGTTACTCTGTTTTTTTTCTTTTTTGGTAAATGAATGATTTACAATATTATTAAATTGCATTTCACCTTTGATAAATTTCTAAAGAATATGCGAACTATAAATATTTAGGCTTTATTTATTTATTTTTTTTTCTTCATAAATGAAATATGTATTTTGGGCAAAATAAATAGATAAAATAAAATATAATAATTGTAGTCCACAGTAACCAAATTATGTAAAAAAAAAACAATGAGTAATTAACAATTGTAATTTTTTTTTTTTATCTTTCTGAAGATGATTTCAAAATAATCATTAATAATAACAACAAAATAAATAAAATGTAAATGTAAAACTGAAACTATTTCTTTTCTTTTTTAGTAATTTCATTAAAAATTAACTCGAAAGCATCTGTAGTAAATACGATTTTTTTTTCTATCTTTTTATTTATTTATTTATTATTATTTTTTTTTTTTCAAATTTCGAAAAAATTCTATTACGAGAGATTAAAAAAGTGCCATTATAAAAGTAGACTAAATTTTAATCAATATGAGACTTTAATTACAAAAAAAAAAAAAAAAAAAAAAGAATTTTTCAATGTACATTTTTATTGAAACAAATTTTCTCTTTATTTAAAGAATTTTAATCTACTTAATTAAAGAATTTTAATTATGATGAAAAACTTATTGTTTTCTATTAATTAAAAAAAGGGTTTATTATTATTGTTTATATATATATAGATATATATAGATATATATTTTTTTTGTAACATCTGAAATAATGAAGGTAAAAAAATGTGTAAAGAAACGTAAGTGTACGTAAGCAATTTCAACTTAGAAAAAAAAAAAAAAAAAAAAAACTTTTTAAACTTTTTAAAAACCTTTTTGTATTTTTAATTTAAAACTAAAATATCTCTTTGAATAATTGTGTTGTAAAATGCAAAAATATTTATATTTTGTATATTAAAACAAAGAATCCCATTTATAAAACAGACATTAAAGTATGCAAAGTGACCCTGGTTTAACTCCTTATCTTTTGATCTTCGACATGTACGACATCTGTATTTGCATTATCATTGTTTTATTTTTATAGTTCATGTATAGCCTTTGGTACATGATTTTTTGGTATACCTTTTTTAAACTGAGTATTTATGTTAAGTCATTGAAAAAGGAATTAATTTTACCTATTTCTCTAATCTTAACCTTGGAACATTTTATGATAAAATACAAATATTTTATTTATTTTTTATTATATGAATTACATCTTTCTAAAAGAAATAGTTACACTACTGGCCATTAAAATTGCTACACACAGAAGGAGTAATAATAACGGGATGAAATTTGTTGGACACATACATTATAGCAGGAAGAACAATTGATTAAAATTTCAGGAAATTTCGAGTTATATGTACAGAGAAAACAGTATATAAAACAGCGACCTCTGTGAGCAATAATAGCACTTATTTGCCTAGGCATTGAATCGAACAGCGATTGGATGACATGTACGGATAGAGCACTTCATGATGTTTTAACACGATACCACAATTCATTGATCGAAGTTACTGGAGAGTGGTGGGGGAGGGGCAGTCGCTTTTCAACGATTAAACAGTCATTTTAATTGGTGCGAGAACAGGAGAACACGCTTGCCAGAGCAACAATCGATAACATTCTGTATCAAAGAAGGTCCGAACTATACAAACAACTATCGGTCGTGCATTATCTTGCTTAAATGTTGCGCTTCGGAGGCCTTGAATATAGGGCGGAGCGATGGACCTTAACTCGTCAGAAATGTAATGGCTGGAATTTAGAAAGGCCAGAATGAAAACAAGAGGTGATCGGGACGTGTATCCAATGGTACCGCATACCATCAATCCAGGTGGTGACCCAGTATGCGGCTACCAAAATTCTGATTACACTCAAAACTGCATCATTGATATGGGCACCATTAATGTATGATCAACGATCAACTTGGACGCTGGAATGTCGTGAAGTCACCTTTCAGACAAATCATAATGCTGTTCACAGCATCAAGATAGTCTTATCCATATTTAACAGCATTATGAATAATGCATATTGCCAGTTGGGATTCAACATAATTATACTGTCCATCATTCCCAATTATGTTATGGGTTCCCATTGGATACACGTCTCGATTACTTCTTGTTCGTATTCCTGGCACTCTGAACAGCGGCCATTAAATTTCTGATGGGTTAAGGCCCGCCACTCTGCCCTGTATTCGAGGCCTCCGTAGCGCAAAAATTAAGCAAGATAATGCACGACCGCAAGTGTTTGTATTGTTCTGACATTCTTTGATACAGAATGTTATCGACTGTTGCTCTGGCAAGCGCGTTCTCCTGATCTCGCACCAATGAAAATGACTGTTTAATCGTTGAAAAGCGACTGCCCCCCCCCCCCCACCACTCACCAGTAACTTCGATTGATGAATTGTGGCATCGTGTTAAAACATCATGAAGTGCTCTATCCGTCCATGTCATCCAATCACTGTTCGATTCAATGTCTCGGCAAATAAGTGCTATTATTGCTCACAGAGGTCGCTGCTTTATGTACGGTTTTCTCAATACATATAACTCGAAATTTCCTGAAATTTTAATCAAATGTTCGTCCTGCTATAAAGTATGTGTCCAACAAATTTCATTTCGTTATTATTATTCCTTCTTGGTGTAGCAATTTTAATGGCCAGTAGTATATGTCCATTTTATGCATATGGATATTTTTTTCTTTTTCACACAAGGTTACAGAATTAAATGACAAAGGTCAGTATTTAAGAAATTAATCACTGGGATAAGGTTATACCAAAGTAGCACTCTTGTACGGTTTTTCGCTACCGGAAAAATTTAACATGCATATTTATTTTATTTATTCATTAAAAATAGTTACAAAATATATTCAAAAGTATTCTATTAAAATTACAGTTACATAATGCAACAATTAAATAATAAAATACCTTTCATATAAGTGTGAATAAAAACGACAAATAACTACAACATACAATAAAAAAATGAATAAGTAAGAAATTATTCATTAGTAAGTTATTGTATACATATATAATATATATATTACGAAAATAAATTGATAGACAATTGGAGAAATGCGTAGAAATCCCAAAATACATGGAGGTCTTCGTCAAGGGAGACCCCACCCCTTCCTGTGCAGGGAATGGTAAAAACACGAAGCTTCCGAAGGAATTTAGACGAAAGCCAGAAATATACAGCCCTAGCCCCCAACTTTACCGAGATGAAAGCACAAAATATATATAACAATCTCAAGATCAAAATAAATCAATTGTGTTGTTGTCGTGTGCCACTCGGAAATTCCGAGCCCCGGTAGCGGAGCTAACCGGATTTTTTAAGGCATGAGGGGTGCGTCTTTCATTATTAGGAGCGCCTCATGGGGAGGAAGTACGACTTTAGTTCCAGAAGCTGGTGAAAGATGGCAGCACCAGCCAAACAACTCGAATTTTGATCCGGATCTGAGCGAGTCAAACCCATGTTCCGGTACCCCCAGATGTATAATTTTTGATGGAGACTTGGAGGACTTGTGCACCAGACGCCATCAGCGTACACGACGGTCTTCGGCCGGCTCGAGGACCGAACCCGCAATCTTTTGATCACGAGCTCGCTGCTCTTACAGACCAGGACAGACTCGCTGCGCTTACAGACCAGGCTACCGCGACCTTAATAAATCAATTAAATACAATAATTCAAAGCAAACAAATTCATTTTTTCTTTTTGGTGGGGGGGGGGGTTCATTTTCTTTTTCATTCCGTGTATATATATATATATATATATGTATGTGTATGTGTGTGTGTATATATATGTTTGTATTAATGAATTATTTTATATTAATGTATTTTAATTTTAAATTTGATTGCAATAAATCAATTAAATACAGTGCTTCAAAGCAATCAAATACAAAATTAAAATACATTAATATAAAATAATTCATTAATTCAAACATACACACACACACACACAAATATATATATATATATATATATATATATATATATATATATACACGGAATAAAAAAGAAAAGGAAAACCCCCACCAAAAAATGCAAACTATCTTCGGCTGTTAGGAACACTTACCATTCTTTAATGTGTCCCGAAAATTAGTAGAAAAACCTTACACTAGATTTTGTTCATGCAGATTAAAATGTTAACATAGTCAGAATGGTGGGTAACGGTTAACGATTAGGCTATTTTTCCGATTTTCCAGAGCTATATGTGGGTCTTTTTTATTGTTTTGCAAATCTTTTTTATTCTATTAATTTGCATAAACATAATATTCTTCAATAAATTAAAACTAACGCAAGTAAACTAGTTCGTTAAATTGCAAACCTTAAGACCAAAATCTTATCCTTTATCATAAATAGCAGTTAACCATTTTCCTTATCATTTTTTTTTTTTTTTTTAATTTTTCAGTCCAGAATTTTTTTTTATTCGTATCAGTGCGGTTTAAAATCAGATCAGAGGGATAAACTTCACTAGCATAATTCCCAAAATCTACAAAATTAACTGCAATGACGTGATCAATGTATCCAAAAAAGATAATGTTTTCCAATTCTCTCTCATAAATATAAAGAAATAGTTTTGCAAAAGCACTAGACTAGCTGATTCTCATCGTGAATCCTCGAATTTGTAAAAAAAAAAAAAAAAAAAAAAAAAATTATTCCATACCACTCCATACCACTAAATAAAACATTTTGAAAACTACAAAATTTTATAAGGTTAACCCAAAATTTCTTTACGCAATCATAAACCTGGGAAAACTCATCGTAATTACTTTCAAATATTTCTAGAAACAAACCATGTGGTATACTGCCAAAAAATGTTTCAAAATCGTATTAATTGTCAAAATATCGTCTGATTAAAAAAAATAATAATAATAAATAAAACTTCATAGTTATTTTTAATAATATGGTCATAATAATCATCAGATGATTTTTTTTTTTTTTTTTTTAATATTATTAAGCAAATGAATTTTTTTTTTTTTACATATATAAAGCAAAACTGTTTTTTGTACGGTTACGTTGCTGTTAACTTTACATAAACATTTTCTTTTTCGATTAAATTACCAATTCAAGAGGTAGAAGCAATGTAAAATTGGTTATAATTTTTTTTTTTTTTTTAGAATGAAACAATTAGAAGCTAATTAACATTTAAGTATTAAAAACAATTTTACGTTTAAAAATTTTTGATATTCCGAGAGGAAAAATATTTAATATGTATATTTTGATTACAAATTAAATAAATATTTTAAGCTATTGTATATATTACGTTAACCAACATGAAATAACCGTCTTCTACTTCAAATTTCTAAAATAACCAAAATAAAAAATTAATAAATCAATACATAAATCTAGATAAATATTAAAAAAATCTATATAATATTTCTCTAACGTGGACCAGTTTCTATTATTTATTGTGGAAACCATACGATACGCGAGGATAAAAAAATAATATTTATACATGGACAATATTTAAGCACGAGGACATAGCTCAATGGACTAACAAGAAAAAATGACGACATTTGTCTGATGATATTATTTTACGAAAAAATGTATTTTTAACAGTTGTTTCTTCAGAATATTTGCAAGCGTCATTTTAAACCTAGTAATATATTAAAGATGTATACAGAATAGGAACATTTGTGTCATAAATTAACTAAAAAACACAATCATAAAAAATATAATTAAAATAGTAATTAGTTTATTTTATTTATTTATTTATTTTTAGACAATATATATATACCAAAATTAATAAAAGTCTTCGCTAACATGATGACAAAAATTAAAATCGTCGTGGGTGCCCTATATTAAAAGTGTACTGCCTGTGGAAATATGGAAATTGGGTCGTGAACCATGAATTTTATTTGGAAACCTTTCTTTGAATATTTTGGTTTCACTATTGTACAATATTAATTTGGTTTTAATAATAATTTGGCTTCTGTCAAATTAAAATTTTAATTAGGTGGTCGAAATTTGTATAACATTTATGAGTTTCAACTTTTAAAGGTAAATAAGAAAAGAAATAAAGTGCGAATATTTCGTACGAGTTTTCTAGTATATATATAAACAAATAAATAAATAAATAAAAAATAAAACATAAAATAAAACAAAATAATAATAATAATAATAATAATAATAATAACAATAAAAAAATAATATTAATAGTATTTTAACAATAATAATAATAATAAATAAACTTTTTGTCATATTGAGCAGCCTAATTTTTAGCTATTCATATGCATAGTTGTTTTATTATTATATTTTATTAAGATATATTTTACTTTAAATTAAGAAATATTCTAAATATTTTTCTTGGAATTTCTAGCAACAGCATGTTTACCACAAATCATTATTTTAATCTTTACTTTAGGCTATTTGGTATTTTCTTCTTCTTCTTTTTCTTTTTTTTTTTTTTTTGTAGGTCATCTAATGTATTTACAAAATAAATCTTATAAAAACTTTGCGGAAGGCAAAATAACGAACGATTTTATTCCTTCTGAAAAGTAGCATTGTAAATATATTGATTAGGAAGCTAACGTTGTTAGTGAGTTTTGATGGAAATAGTAATGTTAAAGGAACTTCCTTAATGCACTGCCTTAGTTCAATAATTTCTGGAAAGATATTCAGTATATTAGATTCCAACTCTGTGAATATTTCAGAGTTTATGCAGAATTTGTTTTTTTCTCAAATTAAAAATAACTGAATTATATGAAGTTAAGATAGATTTTAAGTTTTAGTTTTGCATTACTTTTTGTAATACATCAATTACTTTTTTTTTAATAGTTAAGTAATGTAAGGTTTTTGAAAATCTTCTTCTTTAAATTTCTATAGACTTTTGAATTTTTTTAGATGATGCAGATTGAGGAAAATTTCTTTATTGAATTGGATTCCAGAACTGTGCTGTTGCTGCAAAAATAAAAGTCGGAAATATTTTAATATAATTTAGCATATAGTAGACATAGTGCGTAACTTCTATTAAATTATGCCGTCTCACAAAATTTTAATTCAAAGTAAAATATTTCTCCTTTTAATCTGGTAGCTTCAACGGAAATATATACTTCAATGGACGACTATAACGAGGCGGAGCTTCCACTGTTTGTTAGAAAATGCTGCGCTATGATTGGTTATGTTCTATTATTTGTGGGCTAAATTAAGACTTCTATAGGTTAAATTTGAAAAAAAAAAAAAACGTCATCATGACGTCGAAAATGTCAGAAAGGCAAGTCGTCAATTTAGTGACAGTTTTTAATAGGGTAATCAAATGCAAGTAAACACACAAAATATCATTGTTTAAGATATTTAGGGTACATTGCATCGACATTAACTCTAAAAGTGTGGTTTTTAAAGTGTGAGATCTAAAGCAATCTGGGCTGATTTAATTTGGTCGGTAAAGCGCCGAGCTCGTAATTGGAAGGCTGCAGGTTCAATACCCGAGCCGGTCAAAGACCGTCATGTACACTAATGGTGGTTTGTAGCCGCTGCAGCAATGTCCTCCATGTTCCCATACAAATTATGCCTCTGGGAGTCACCGAAGAGAGGGATTAATTATTCTCAGAAAAACTAATTTTGAATACATACATACATGTATATATATATATATATGTATATATATATTAAATATATTTGTATATATAAACATATGTATATACTGGATGGCCATTACCATGATTAAATTTGGCCTATTTAGCTCTCTCTGTAAGTAAACGGCGGACTGAGTAAAAAATAATAGGACATTTCAAAAGTTTGGTTTAACATGGAAATATCAAATATCGTAACTTTGGCTGACTTCAAGGACAGCATAACATAACAGAGATTATATGCTATTTAGGATTCATTTAATGGTTCTGCAAAAATAATAAATAAATAAATAAAATTAAAATAATTTTCGCTAGAGGACCATACATCAAAATATAAACAAACTACGAATTTCAATACAAAGATCTTTCTTTATTATTAGAGACAATTTTTTTTTTTAAAGACTGTTTAGTAGTTTTTTTTTTCCAATGCAGCAGGCGATACAGACATTATCGTAACGCCGTACAGAGATCAAAAGAATATGAAAATACAGGAATACAGATCTATGTAAAATACAAAGTACGTCAAACACAAAATACAAATCGAACACAGGAATTGAATAAAAAATTAAAACATGAAAAATACATAAATTTAAGAAGTTAAATTGTTCAAAAGGTCTCTGATTTCCCAGTATTGGGAGTAGATGCAGTTCTTTGTAAGGGCTGAACACACGTGGAGGTGATCAGCATTCATCGCCGCATTACTGTAGCAGAGAGGGCAGGCAGGGCTATCCACTCTCCGAAGCCGGCAAAGATGGGCATATAGACAGTCATGCTTAGTCGTACGACGAAGTCAGCTACAGCACTGCTTCTTGGACAATCAGGGATATTAGAGATGGAATTTCTCCACGATTTTTCTTTCGTACGTTCTTACGTGTGATTTTTTTTTTTTCGTACGTTCTTGCGTACGATTTTCCTTTCGTGCTTACTTAGCAGTGTCAAGCATATTATTCAATGTGAATCCCATCATTAAGTTGTAAATCCTGCAGCCAATGAACAGCGTGTTTAACAGCTGACCACAGCTGATGCCAGTGATGCGTCGTACATGTAACGTTAAAAGCTCCTACATACAATATTTCCATCATAAACCATATTTTTGAAATGGTCCCATAACCAAAAATCACAGGGATTAAGATCGGGACAAAGGACAGCGCAAGGAGTAGAAAATAAATGACTATTTCAACTATACAATTTTGCCACAAAAACCAGTGAAAAATGTAAGAATAACAGTTTTAAATATCATAAGATTTGAAAAGGTTAACATTGTCCACAGTAATTTATTGCTCATCATTTCAAGCATTTTAAATGCTATGCCCTTCTGGGGGAAATTTTAAAATTTTAATTTAATTTAAATTTTTTTTCCAGAATCTTTGAGCATATCATTTGTACCGTCTATATACAAATATTCGACTCAACCGAATTTTAGTTATAGTTACAGAGTGCTGCTTAGAATAGGCTAAGTTTAATTATGGTCACCCTGTATATTTATTTAAACTTAAAGAAACTTACCATAAATAAACAATAGAAAAGGATCAAAATCAATATAATCTAAAAGCAGATTGAAAAATATCAGAATAAGACAAATAATCTGGTGTGTCACTCACACTACTTTCTCTTACCCGGAAATTTAATACTATAATTAGAGGTTGGAGATTAAGAGGTAAGATAACGAGTACTGGTATGTAAACCTGTGTTAAACAATTGAAATTAGGCGTAGGAAGAGTTTTATATGATAATTAGTTCTGTGTGAGGGGGGCTACAGCCCACCTCAACCCCCCGTTTCATTAATGTACAAAAAACAAGCGATGAATATTTAGCTTAAAACATACATTAATTACCATATTTCTATGAGGTATTTATTTCAATTCCCGAACAGCTTTCCTGGAAATGGTAAAATATTATTAGTGAAGCACATCCACTAACAACAAATAACTAGTGTGTTGTGGCCACCACACGACTTTCTTCTATATTTTATTTTTCTATACAAATTCCCTCAGTAAAAATAGTTTATTAAAATTATTATTTAAAAAATATATCTTCCATGGTAATGCACACGGTTTCCATATTAGAGAAGTAGTATAACACTAAATATCAAAAAAAAAAAAAAAAAAAAGGTGAATTTATTCTCAGTACTACATTAGAAAAAAAAATTGTTAAAAATGAAAGAAATCGATCACTTTATTTTAAATTATCGCAGATCAATGGTTCAGCCATTCGTTTTAAAGGTATTGGCGAGCTCTTTTGAAAGATACCCATCATGAAAATTTACTCCTACATACACAATTTTATTTTCCCAGTTCACTATCTCTATTACACAAAATATATATTCGTTTCATTTGGTTTAGTGCAGTCTATAGATGTTAAACTCTACTTACCTGCAATTTCCCCCATAGGCGTAATGTATTTGAATACTTTTGAGTGTCCCTGTACACGAACCATTGGCTTCATCTCAACGAAAAGCTCACTGTAGCATCCCTATATGCTACACATGTAGAATACTGAGTTTGGAATTTCTGCTACTATTTGTTTTTGAGATATGCTGATAACAGTCACACAGACAGACACACAGACAGACAGACCATTCGCTAAAAACATGATTTTCTTATTCAGGGTACCTCAGAACATGCAAATATAACAAAAGCTCACGTTCGAAAATTTGACCCTAAAACAATACTTCCTCGACTGTATGGGTAAGAGAAAGTAAAAGTGAAAGAAATGAAAGCTTGCTGAATTCCTCGTATCACCAGGGGCATTGAAGGATTTGAGTGAACAAATTATCGTTCTCATATATATATGAAAATTAATGCAGACAGAAAAATTAAAAAAAGGAAACATATAGATAATATTAATTAATTGAAAAATGTTTAAGGTCATCTTTAGGGGAGGCTTTCATTGCGGGATGGAAATAGTGAAGTGTTTCAAGAACTAAAAGCAAAATAAAAGTAGCTTACTTCCCTATTAGTTTTGTTTCCACCAGCAGCTTTTAAAACACCGTATTGTTTTCACCTTTCATTAAGGTAAAAATTATCTTATTATTTTCACCTTGCATACCCCTTAATTAAATCTTTAAAATTTTTTGTGTTAATTAATACTTTGTGTCTGGTTGCATTTTTAAATTTTCTGACTGAATTCGTTTTCATGATTTTTTACATTATAATTATGTTTGCATATCTTCTATTTACTGCTTTTTCTTGCGCAATGAGTACATGAATTTGTTGTTTTAATATTACTCATTTTATTAATTTTTTGATTTTTATTCTTTCAAATTATTTTCCTTTATATATATATATATATATATATATATATATATAAGGTAACTCGGGGGACGACGTAAGTTATTCCTAGCACTTTCATGTGTCAACAGATGGCAATACTGACCAGCATGTTGATAATTCTTATCCCAGTGAGCTCGTCCTTTGTGATCCTGTCTTAATTCATCGCCTTTAATCGCCGTAATTTTGGATGGATGGGTTTTACGTTGCATTGGTGCTGAGCAATGGGCAATCCGTAATTTTGGCACTTGCGAGCATTTAACCATGTTATTAAAGCCCTTATAATATTCGGATCATCATATTTCATGTTCAAGAACAGACGCTTTATTTTAAATAATATAGTGACAATATAAGTGAGTTTCTTATTGTATTACACACACAAGTTAAGCAGAAGCGGCCTTAAGGGCTCGCTTCACTCACCGCCGCCGGAAGTCGAAGCTAATGTTATTCTTATGGGAAATATTTCTTTACAAATAACTTGTTAACTAATACATATTTTTAAATTCTGTTTTCACATTCTGAAAATTCCAAGCTGTTAAATTGACGGACCTTTTTTAAATATTACCTTTTTAGTTTTTTATATTTTATTTTGAAGCTGCAAAATACGAATTTTCAATATTTGAAATTTTTTCATTTTGCAATTTCAAAATAAAATATTAAAAATTTTAAAAATGCATTTTTAAAAAAGGTCCATCAGTTTAACAGCTGGGAATTTTCTGAATGTGAAAACAGAATTTAAAAATATGTATTAGTTAATAATTTATTTGTAAAGGAAATTTCCCCATAGAATAACATTGGCTTGGGCTTCCGGCGACGGTAAGTGAAGAAGGACGTTAAATTTGCAGCAATACGAAAATAAGCTTGTGTGGCATCTTCACCCCATACTGGGAGGAACACGCAACATGGTTCAGAAATAAATTAAATTATCTTTAAATTTTATATTTTATTGTATATACTATATCTTATAGTGTAAATATAAATGGAATTAGAAATCTTAATTATAATATTACAATAATTATCATTTTTAATAATATTATTTCAACACACTTTCAAGTCTTCAGTAAGGTTCTCTCCTAAATACAGGTCGGAGCAAGACAGCCACGGTAGGAAATGGAAATTCTGGGTTTTCAGCTATTGGGATTTATCCTTATAACTCACAATCAATCTTAGATCATGCGTGTGCTATCGCTGTTGGTTCGACGCATGATACAGCTGTTTCTTTCACAAACAGCGCATGTAACATTAGGCCTACACCAGCAGTTACTTTCACCCGCATAGCTAGAGGCAGTCGACAGTCACCACCAGTTGCCTCCACAAGCACAGTAAAGTCATTGCCTCCACTAACCTTGCACATCGAATGCAAGAAATGGTAGCACGAAGATTGCACTGGCAACACCTCCTGTAATAATGCCTCCGAGCTGAGCTCTACGTCACGGAAGATCGGCCGATTTTACCGAATCAACACTTCATATGATACATGTTGGATCGTGGGGATTGGATGAAATCAGCCGTTTTTCCGTGACGTAGAGCTCAGCTCGGAGGCATTATTACAGGTGGTGTTGCCACTGGTGATCATTTGCGCTAAATTAAATGTTGCGTAGGCTAACATTCAAAATTGTACCCTTATTAGTTTTGGTAAGGTAAATTAAAAAAATATATGTATATTTCAATTTACAAATTTTTTTGTTTTTCCATAGTTATTGTTAATTCAGAGATATTTTTCCAATATTTGACTTATTTTTCTTATTTATTGTGGCGTTGCATGATACCCCATAACTAGCGGCTTCTTCTCCGTACATATGGAGGGAGGTAGAGATGCAACAATTGTACGATTTTTTTTAACATTAAATTTGTCAATTGTGTACAAACTGGGAAAGAAATTAATAAGCATATCTAAATAATTAAGAATTGAAGTACATGGTGTATTTTTTTCATTATCATATCATTTCAATTTTTGGCTTTATTAAGCAAAATATCCTTATATATGGCGTCTTCCTCCAATTTCCCTTATATATATATATATATATATTAAAAAAAAAAAAAAAAAAAAAAAAAAAACAGCAGAAATATGTATAACTTCAAGCAATATTTTTAACAAACAAAATGTATTTATTTCGCTTATATGAAAATATGAAATATGAATAAAAAAAAAAAAAAAATTATGTTATAAATATTCAATCTAGATTCTCCATATTTTAGTTTGTTCTGAATTGACTACCAGTATTTGGTTTTTGCCTCTTTAAACAAAAGTTATTCATAAAATGAGTCGACGGAAGTTGTTACCGAACTAATGATTATTAAAACTCTAATTTACTTGAACAAAGTACTATTATGAAAGGTAATCGATAACCTTTCGTAATAATAGTTTTAAAGGAATAGTTTTAAAATAGCTGTAAGTTCTTTTCTCTATGAGTGGCATTGTTTGAAAAGTACAAAAGAAATATTTTATGACGTATTACAGCTGTTAATTATCCAATAATGCCATTGTTAAAAACTATTAAATGGAAGCAAATTAGAACATTAGATTAAAAATATTTAGAAAAAAAAAGTTTTTTTTTTTTTTCTTTTTTTTCTTTTTTTTCCCCTTTTTTTCTTAAAAAAAAAAAAAAAAAAAAAAAAAAAGTATATTTTTAACTCTAGTATGACTAATAATAATAAAAGTCCTTTATTTTATTTAGGTTTCTAGTGCGTAAACGGAATTAGGAAATATGCCATATTTCAAGTTGACTAACTTACTTTTAATTTTTTGTGCAATACCTAAATTAAGAATGGAACATTAAAAATTCTATGATTTATTTTATTTATTTATTTATTTTAATATATATATTTGAACTGAAATGAAACGTGTCAAAAATGAATAAATATTGTGAAATTAAAGTTTTATTTTTCGACCTATTGTATAAACATACAATCTAGTAGAAAGGAAAATTTATAAAAATAATTCAAATAATTTAAAATTTTTATGATAAATACTTTCATACAATAACGCAAATATTTTCATCTTAGATAAATTTTGTAATTTGATTAAACAAATTTTCAAATTAAAATTTCATGATATATATATATATATTTTTTTTTAAAGATTTAAAGGTCTGTTTATTTACATATGTATAGGCATCACATAAATTATTAAAAGTGAAGTACTCAAAAATAAATAAACTGATATATTCCTATCGAAAGGAGTAGTTTTGTTTAAAAAAAGAAAACATACTTGTATCATTTATGAAATATTGCATGCTTTCAAATTAATATCTGCCCACTTCATACTTTCTTATAAATATGCTGAACTATAAAATTTTTTTTTAACAGAATTTCTATAAACAGCAGAGTTGAAAGATAAAACCTATATTCCCTCAAATCTCCAGAACTGTATTTGTGGCCGTTTCATACTGAAGTGCAGGGTCGATAATCCGGCATCGGTGGGAAACAGACATTGCCGGATTACGAATTTTTACGGATTATAGATGTTCTGAAAATGTATATCGAAATCATATCAGTCATAGCATCTAAAGAAATATTTTTTTTTAAAATTAGTTTTAAAAATGAGTGCAAACCAGTGTTGGGCATAATTGCTTAGAAAATAATTGAATTACAATTAAATCACAATCATAATTATTTTATTGTCAATCAATTAACAAGTAATTGATTACAAATAAATTGAATAAGCAATTCAATTTATTTGTAATCAATTACTTATTAATTGATCGACAGTAGAATAATTATAATTGTGATTTAATTGTAATTCAATTATTTTCTAAGCAATTATGCCCAACACTGATGCAAACCCTTATAAAAGACAAAAATAATTAAAATAACAGTAAAATAAATAAAATTAACAGTAATACAGCTCGTTTATTTTTGTACAAATAATAGTTATAATATATATATATATATATATATATATATATTAGAATTGGTTTAATGACAAATCAGAGCAGAAATTTGACATCGCTGCATTCTATTAAATTATATCAGTCAATTTCATTTGTTTCAATCTTTTTTGTTTTTAAGTTTGTCGTTGACTAATTAACGTATGCACGTTCATTAGTTGGCTATCGCTGATAAAATCATATTTTTCAAATCCTTCTAAAAACTGTTGGCCGATATTTAGGGTGGTCGTATTTATTTTGACTTTCGATATCAGGAATAACAACGATCTCTTTTATTAATAACTTTTGGTATTGCCATACCGAGACAAAAATTTCGTTGTTCTTTTTCTGAATTTTCGCCATTATCCAGATTAACCAGTAAAAAAAAAAATGTCATTAATGCCGGTATATGGGTGTTGGCGGATTATAGAATTCCGGATTATGAATGGTCCACTGTAGTTTGCAGAAGAATACATCAAAGAAAATTTATGTTTGAGATATTAAGATTCCCGATGGACGATGCTAACTTTTGAGAATGTTAATATACTCAATAATAAGTACGTGGGATTTTTAAATTTGAGTATGTTTATGTTTCCGAGCTTTTCTGAGTATGCGACATACTTAGATGTGACACAGTTTTACTCATTTTTGAGTATGTTTGCTCCTTTATTTTTCTCAAAGTATAATAATTTCACTTCAGTCTTGTAAAGTATGACAGATCTGTCATTTGTGGAATTATCACTACTTTGTAACAAAAAAAAAAAAAAAAAAAAAAAAAGAAAAAAAAATCCGAGTTTCTAAATAATAATTTTATGATTAATAAATCTTTAAGCAATTTTTTAATAGTCATATTTCATTCAAATTGGCATGATGAATAAAAAACGTAATTTTACCTTTAAATTATTCATGAATTTTTAATTTTAATAAATGACATTTGAAATTAACTGAAAAATGAATGTAGTTAATGGGAAAAAAAAAAAAAAAAAAAAAAAAAAAGATAGGATTTACTTTAGGATTAGTAAATTAATGTAGAACCGATTTTGCATATTAATGTATTTTTACACCACAAAAAAAAAAAAAAAAAAAAAAAAAAAAAAGGCTACATTTTTTTTTTTTGCATAAATTTATCAGTATATGTAAAAATCTAAATATTATTCTTTACAAACAAATTCTCCTGTATCTTTTTATTACTTTTTATATAAATAATCGTAATTCGTAACACCCGCATCAAAAGGAAATTGTACTCACAAGGAAACATTCAAAAGATGTCGTCTTCAAAAAATATTGAAAAAAAAAAAAAAATATATATATATATATATGTGATTCTACTCTTCATAAAACACAAGGAAGTGGGAAAATTATCGGCTGAAATGAATTACAGCGACCACAAAGAAATGTGAAAATTAAGCATATTTGGCGATTTAGCGCTGTTAGGCGTTCAGTTTGCCAGCACCGAGATTGCCATGTACGAACAGAACAGTGTTTTGTTTCTCCACCGAGTACTCGAAATCAATCGCCTAACAATGTGAAATCGCCAAATATGCTTAATTTTGATAATTTTTTGTGGTCGCTGTAATTCATTTCAGCCGATAATTTTTTCACTTTCCGGTGTTTTAGGAAGAGTAGAATCACACATTTTTTTTTTTTTTCAATATTTTTTGAATACGACACCTTTTGAATGTTTCCTTGTCAGATAGTGCGCCAGCAATGAAAATTCTCACAGATAAAGAAATAAAGTGCCAAAGATTCTAATTGCATTCGGAAACGATAAAATAGTTTTGGTAAAATGAAAAAAAAAAAAAAAAAAAAAAAAAAAACACTACGCAAACATAAAGAACTACATAAACAGATATGAGGTGTTAAACATACGATACAGATCTACATCGCTATGCATTCAAGGGTTAAACAGCTCGATTCCCAACGAAAGCTCTGGGGGTCACCAAAGCGGGAGAGCCATCCCTTCCGTGGAGGATCAACATTGTGATGGCGTGTCTCAAGACCACTTCTACGGGTGAGTCCCAGACCGTCGCCAATTGCCCATTGCGCAGCCCTAGTGAGACGTAAAATCCAACCTAACGGAAGCAATGATACAATATCGAACTCATCATCATGCCTTTTTGAAAACAATATTTAATTATTAAGTCTTCAATGATTAATTTTATTTAGTAATTCTAAGAACTTTATTATTAATATTATCATCCCACGTAATTTAATCTTATTTTTCCGAACCAGCAAATTTGATATGGCTGTATATAACAATTTTGTCGAATTCCTTAAGGTGATTGTGTTATTATTTATTTACTAATTCTATAATTAAATTGAATATTTTCTAATATGATAGTTTATTATTTATTTATTAATTACCGAATGGTTATGATTAAATTAGCTTGCGTTTAAGTTTGCGATGACAATAGGAGTATATGAAATTTTGATAAGCAATTTCATAATACGACATTAAATTATCGATTTTTTTCTTGTATATGTTGTTCATTAATCCTAAGTAAAATGAAGTAAATTAATATTCAGTTAATTATGTGATCTTTAAATTAAAAATTTTCAAGATACGACCTATTTTTTGCAAAATTAACTATATTTTGATTGCGTTAAATAACACTTTCTACTGAGTTGAATTGATAATAATTAATTCCGTTCACTGTATTATTTTACATAATTAATCTCCAAAATGTCATTTAAAAAACTGATTAATTAAAATTCGGGTTTCTAAAAGTTCAACTTTCATTATATTTCCTTAATTTAATACATATAAATTTTTATTTATAGAAGAATTCTGATCAAAATATTCTTTTTATAAGACGTAATTAAAAATGAAAACATGAAAAAAAAAAATTACAAATCAATATTCATTTTTTGCAATTGTGTTTTCTTTTTGCTTACATTACCTGACTACTACAAGTAGTGGAAGCATTATATTCAGTCAAAAAAATCTATGTCAAGTTTTGTATTTCAACACCAAAACAATGTTGTTTGGAAATTGGTCAATGCGCATGTGTGTGTCAGAGAGAGAAACTTCTGATTATCATGTTTCAAAACAAAACCGTTGTGTTGTCACGAAACATTATTCTGCATTTTCCTGTACAGACTATTTATTTAAATTACTATGTATCAAAATTATTTTCCATGATAAAGGCAGACGATTTTTGTTGCAGAGAAATATAACATTAAATAAATAACTGTCCAGAGAAAAATCAATTTTATGCAATTCAATAAATATGAGAAAAAAATGTGCTTTTAATTTAATTTTTTTTTCTTTAAGTTTTTTCTTTATTAAAAATAAAAATGAATCAATGATATTGTTACAAAGCAACACTGATCTACTTTTCAACCATTTGTTTCAAAGGTATTGACAAGTTCTTTTGAAAGATACCCACGGGAGGAACCGATGCCCCCACATGCACAATTTTTTTCCCTAGTTAACTACTACTATTATCAATAATTCACATTAATTTTACAATCACAAGTTTAAAATAACTCTCATTATGCACATTTATACGAAATTTTGTCCTATACTGCCATGTTAAAAGTTTAACAAAAATGCGATCACAGCGCCACCTGTTGACCGATTGATCCCCAAATCTAATCAGCACCAGTTTATGTCGAGGTGCAACTGAATACTAAGTTCGGTTAAACTTCATTGATTGGTTCGTGAGATACAGTGGACACAAAATTCGTCATAAACGCACACACACAGACATTCATTTTCTATAAACTATCAATTCGTGTTCAGGGCATCCCAAAACGTGTAAATCCATCAAAAAATGGAGGTCGAAAATTTTCGCGAATCCAATACTTTCTCTATATTACATATAGAAAAAAGTAAAATTGGTATGCGTCTCATTAGTTATATAAATTTTATGTCTGCTGACAACACTATCACCAAAACCGTGACCCGTCAAATAAGCCCAAGACAAAACAGCCCCGACAAAAAAGCCCCGACAAAACAGCTCCGACAAATGAGCCCAAAGGACAAAAGAGCCCCGACAAAAGAGCTCCGACAAAACAGCCCCGACAAAACAGCCCCGACAAAATAGCCCCAGACAAAATAGCCCCAAGACAAAATAGCCCCAAGACAAAAGAGCCCCGACAAAAGAGCCCCGACAAAAGAGCCTCCGACAAAATAGCCCCAGACAAAATAACCCCCCGACAAAACAGCCCCGACAAAAAAGCCCCGACAAAATAGCCCCGACAAAATAGCCCCCGACAAAACAGCCCCGACAAAATAGCCCCGATAAAATAGCCCCGACAAAACAGCCCCAGGACAAAATAGCCTCCGACAAAATAGCCCCGACAAAACAGCCCAGGACAAAATAGCCTCCGACAAAATAGCCCTCACAAAATGGCCTCGACAAAATAGTCCCCGACAAAATTTGTATGTATCTTTCTTTGTACATGGAAATCTTCTGACTATCATATCTCAAAAAAAAAAAAAAAAAAAAAAAAAAAGATAGAACTACGAAACTTCAGAATTGAGGCAGGTCTGGTGTACATATGATTTTTCGAACTTTTGGTGAAAATTGAATAGCCGGAAGTGTGTCATATAGTTTTTTCAGAATCAAAGAAAAATACAGCGTATTAGTGCCACATATCGGCCTAAACACACAAAAACTTAAACATCAGTAGGAAAAAAATGGTGCACTTATACACAATATATTTTGATGTATAGTATTTCATAAGCAAGGAAAATTCAGAGAAATTTACAACATAAAAACGTTATCTTCCGTCCGATAACAAACAACATTTCGTGTAATATTCACAGAATTTAAAAATTAATGCAGTTATGCCCATTAGATTTTAAGATAAACTTTTTCATAAACAAAGAAAATAACAGCATATCAGCATCAGCGCTACCTTTCGGCCGATATAAACATAAATTTAAACAAAATTTACAATATAACTACACCACCATTCAGTCCATATACACACAATTTTAAAATCCAGTGAGGACAACAATGGTGTTGTTATGCACGTTAGATTTTGAGTCATAGCTTTTAAAGAAACAAGGAAAATTAGAACATAGC